>JAJONR010015401.1:0-20316 GCA_029582245.1 Solanum etuberosum
CTAAAAAAATGACAACCAGTACAGCAGTAGTTTTCATCTATACACAGCAGTAAATTGGCTTAAAATGCAGCTACAGATTTACTCAAAACACATAAAAAGTGCAGAAATTGATTAGCCTCGAATTTTCTCCAACACAACAATTATTTGGCTTCAACATATAAGACCCCAACATGTACTTGCTCTTAACTCTGCCGAAGTTATCGTAGATAATTGATGATGTTAGGTGTAAACTGCACATCCATGGAAATTCCTTCTGTTAATTAGGCTTTAATTAGTGGACATTGCACTAGAATTAGCAGCTTGACATTGCCAAACGTGAACCTTGATCAGCTGCCAGTAAGTGGGAGTTTGAAGGATAGTTTTGTCATTTAATAAGTTTATCCCATGACAAATTGTGATGGGATTATTATACCACCCCTTGGGAGGGATAACTTATCCCGGTACTATATATTAATCCCGGGATAAGTTATCCCAAGCTTTCCAACCAAACACTAAATTAAGTGTCACTAAATATTTATCCCAGGACTATTTGTGTTTATACTTCACACCAAACGACCCCTAAGTGTATTGGTGATGAATATTGATTCTTTACTTAGATTGTTGAATTAAGCAGCTCTTGTTCATACTGTTTAGCCATTACATACTTGTTTTATGTACGTGGTGTATTCATGGCCCCCTGTTGGTCCTTCTGTATAACTGCTACTAACTGCTGTTAGCTGCTGTTTCTTCTGAGTTAGTTTGGATACTTTCTGGATTAGAATAGACTCTTATAGGTTTGACTACTTGCAGGTAACTTCAGGTCAGGTTGCTAACCAGACAAGTCAGAAACCAGAGCCAGTTGCAGTCACTGAATCTGCTAAGCAGGTTCCGGAAACTGCCAATCCTCCGAAAGTTGATTATGCTACTGATCTTTTTGACATGCTTTCTATGGATTGTCCAACTGACAATGGCTCAGAAGCAGCTTCTACCGATGATAACTCTTGGGCAGGCTTCCAGTGTATGTCAAGTCACTGTTTTGTTTGAAACGTGATTCTTTCTCTTCCAGTTTTTAACATTTAGAGGGTGTACTTGTCTTTTTCACTGGCATGGTCCATATTTTTCCAAGTGTTTTACTTCTTTTCCTGAGAGAGGGCACACAGTTAGTTTGAGAATCAAGAATAACAACTACACCGCAGTTTCAAAAAAAGTTGGGATTGTATATGAATCATCAGCTCAACTCATGTCATCATCATACCAAATATATATAAATGTGAAAAAAGTTAAATATATGAAATAATAATAATATTAGAAGTTTATATTTTATGGCATATAAAGCTATAATAAGGTCAAATACTCTAGTTGGGAATCAAAAACTTGTAATTTTTCTTGGGATTTAAATTGAAGTTATCATATTACCTGTTGTTGCTCATTTTCTCTTATAAAGTAAGTTGTGCCTTTGCAGCTGCTCAAGAAGCAACAAAAGCAGAAAATACTGGGGTTACAAACTCTGATGATCAGAAGAAGTCTCAATCTGCTGCTGCTTCTGGAATTGAAGATTTATTCAAGGATTTACCATCAATTGTGCCTTCTGCCTCATCGCAGAAGCCACAGAAAGATGCTAAAAACGATATAATGAGCCTTTTCGACAAGGTACAACACGACAAGAATTTGGATTTTTGGTCATATCTATCTTTCCTCTTTTATCTAATAATTGTTGTCGTCGTTTACAGTCCAATATGGTGTCACCTTTTGCTATGCATCAACAACAACTTGCTATGCTGGCGCAACAACAGTCTTTACTGATGGCTGCGGCTGCTGCAGGTGGTGCTGTAAGACTTCCTGTAAATGCACAACAAAGCACTAATGGCACCAATATGGTAAATCAGAATTGGCCAAATTTAGGCTATCAGTTCCCTGGAGTGATAATGCCAGCAGCTGCTAAGACTGAGCCGGAGAACTATTTGCAGGTAGAACACGAGTATTATTTATCAAAGATTAAGAGGAAAAAACACATGGATATCTGATTTAGCATTGAAGTTGTCTTTAAGTTTCTCTACTAAAAGCTGTTTATTTTTCTTCCAAACTAGGTAGGTAATATGGGACCAACACATGTAGTTGGAAACTCTGTGCCACTTCCAACATCCAGGTATTAACCCCTGATCCGTTGTTGGTTAATGTAGAACTTCAACTGTTGAATTGTTCTTTGAGGGCCTATTGTTTGGACCATAAATTCAACAACTTAATGCAATGCATCTATCCTGCCAATTATTTGTCATTCAGATCTCTTAAATTATGTCCCCTTAATGCACAATTAGTGTATCTGTCAACTGCTTCTTCCATTTGAAAAGTATCTCTCCTCTTACTCCTCTGGTTAATAGTGGGTTGCGTACAGACCCCATTGAACAGTATTTTTTAATCCATAGCTACATCTCCAGAGGTGTATGATTAATTTTAGAAGCTATGGTCTATATTGGATTATCAATTGCTTTTATTGGCTTGTATACTTTATTTACCCCATTTGATAGCTAAATTTGCATTGACAGTTGCCAATCATCTTTTACCGTGTGATTTAGTTTAATACTAATGTAGTTTAAGGAATCAGTTAAACAAATTTTGATTGTTGTGCTATTTATTGTATCCAGGAGGAACAAATTTTGGGTGCTATATTATTTTTCATGTTTTAATTAGGATTGAATATTGATGCTGATAGTTGATCTTTTATTCTGCAGCTTCTACTCAATGGGACAGAATACTTCCACCAACGGCATTGTGCCGCCAGGACCAAGCAAGCAAGCAGCTTCCCCGATTTCATCAAGCTCTACGCAGTCAACAAAAGAATTCGACTTTTCATCTTTGACACAGGGCATGTTCACGAAACGCTGAAAACCCAACGAGGAAGCATACTAGTTATTAGTATACAAATTGTTTTTTCCACAGGAAATTAGCTTTTGTTGTTCTACACTCCTGTTTTGGAGATTGTAAACTAAATGTAGAGGACCAAATATTGAGTTTTCTTTCAGGTGATGGCTTGATTTGTATTTTTGTATCTGGAAAAATAAGTGCTCAAGATTGGATGGAATTCGATTCTTTTCCTCCCTTTCCCTTGTATTCATGTTTCTAATTCTAATATTCTGAGTGATATTCTCTTAAATCTTCTGTAGCAGTAGCAATTATATGTTTATTTCCATCTTTGGGGTTGATTAAAATATATTACTGTATTCTATTTTTATCTGGGAATTGAGATGATTAAAGAATCGTCACCTAGAGAAACTAGCACTGTCAAATTGTTTAAAAGTCAATGGCGCATAATTGTTTAGGTAACATTTGGAAGTTAGACTATACTAATGTGTAAGAATTCCTTAAAAATTGAAGCCTTTACTCAAAAAACTAATCCACGCAAATCTGCCCGTGGAAAATGGTATGTAGACCAAACACGTGTAACTAATCCATTTGATGGACGGTAACAAGATGTATGACTGTTTTCACACGCAAAAAGCTCAATATATCAAACACCCTATTAGACTCTTTTTTTTCTCGAAGGTTCGAGAAATTCAATAGATAAGTCAAAGGAGCAGGGTGAATGTGACATTACAAAACTAGGAGTGAGGGCACATTCTTACTCTCTAACAATATCCTATTAGATTTGTGAGTAAATTTCATTTAGACACTCGAATTATAGTTTGTTTCAATTAAATACTTGAACACATAATGAAGTGTCTATTTAGAAAATTTTGGTTCAAATTTTGAAATTATTTTTGCGCGTGTTCTCAAGTGCTCATTACATGCATTCTCCTTTAATTATATACAACATCCTTGATTGAAACAAGCATGAGGGTCTACGACTTATTAAGGTCAATTCATATAATTAAAAACATAATATATTTTAAGTGATTATCTTATCAACATAACGAACATTTGAGAACACACACAACATTTCTTTTAAAAGAAGATTGAGCTGAACTGTCTAATAGGACACTATAATATGTGTTTACTCTTTCAATTAAAATAAATCATAGTTTAAGTGTTTAAATAAAATTTATCGACAAATTTGAGAGGTTATCGATAATATTAAGCCTCCACAAAAAGGAATACAAGTCATTGTAAATTTACTTTGTAGTAGGATAAAAGTGAAGAATTTTCTCATGAATTAGAATTTATGTGCCATTTTTTCCTTGATAATCATCACCATCGAGAAATTCTCAACCCCACAAAGTGAATCATAGTACACATTACACAAATAGTACTATTTTCTCTATGATAAATCTACAGTCTGTGAAGGAGTTTTTAAGTTCTAAAATTGTGTACGTAATTCCAAGTTACGTATTTTAAGTTTGAAATTCAAGCAATATAAATTGGTCGTTGTGAGGCTCTTAGCCATGAAATATAGTTGAAAAATTGGAGTGCTCATGAGCTAGTAGCTGCCACTACTTAGTTTGGTGGACGAAATTAATTGAAGCTTAGTTCTCGTATACAAACACAACTCAAATGTGTGATGTATTTGAAAGGAAGCTTCCCCTCTTGTCCCTCTACGGGCAAGAAAGTCCTTAAGAACGAGAAAGTCAATTAAAATACAACTTTATAATTGACTTTTATAGTTTTGTTACCTAGTAATTAAGGGAACTTGATTGGTACTAGGGCTAAGTCGAGGGAGACTTGGTTGGGACCAAGCTCTGAAACAACTTTTGAAATGAACGATTTTACATGCATATCTAACACAATATTTTAATAAATTGAGACAGATTCATGATCTTTACCATTGTTACACTCTCTTTTATAAAAGCAAAGCTATTTAAATATATATTTTTGTACATATATAGTTGGATTATGTGTGAGGGTAACATTAATAGAAGACAAGATCAATATTAATTGACATTAGAGTTCGAACTACGTAATGATATTTTAATCTCTCATATTTGACATTTTAACAAAACATTAACATGGACTTGTGATATATTATTGTGAATTCATTCATGTCAAAATAGATAAAAGATGGATCAATTCGAAGGTTGACTATTTATTAAAAAAATAAATTAAAACAGTTCACAAATGTGTTGACAAGTAAGAGTAAAATATGGGTCTTTAACCTGCGTTTGGCTTTTGGTCAATGTGTATATGTGGTTGAGCATGTGAGAGCATCAAGTCATTCATGTGCTAGTAATACAAGCAGAGCCGAAGCTAGGTGGGTTTAGCTAGCTTTGGTTGCTAAGCAAGCCGGGCACAGTGGACAGAACGATCGATGTGAGGCCTAGGTCAAGGCAGGAAGTTAAAGTGTGACTTCCCCCGTAGTTGGGGGTTTCATACGTTCGGACGAACCCAGTAGTTTTTCCGTAAACCCTATATTTGTACTAGAAAATTAATTAAATATATATGTATATTAATTTGTGAAAGCCTAACAAAATTGAATGACGGTTATTAACGAAATTTAGAACCCCGAATTCTTAATTCTGGCTTCGCCTCTGAATACAACGTACTAACCTGACTCTTTCTTTATTTGTTTATCGTACGATTTCTCAACCTCCATGAGGTAGTAATAAGATCTACATATATTTTATCTTTTTCAGACTTTATTTATAAAATTTTACGAAATATGTTGTTGTTTGAATTATTGATACAAAAATAAGTATTGCCTCACATTCATCGACTTAAAATTTCAATTCTAGACTATAAATACATGTGTGATGTGGGTTAAATATTATGGCTTTAACTCAATCAAATCACTTAAAATATAATTACAAATGAATTTCTCAAAATGTGAGATTGAATTTTACGTGTTAACATGTATATATATATATTATGTGTAAATTCTTAATACTGAATTTATTTATAATATAAACTGAAAAAATAAAAAGAATAGGAGATGGTCGGTTAAGAGAGCGGCACACCGACTGATTTGGTCACATGCCCATTGCTGACTGTTATTTTGTTTAATTACTTTTTTTTCCTCTTTACAATTTTTTACTGAGGCATCTGTATTTCTCCTTATTACATGTTTAAATTATCTCAACATCACTCACCGAATTTTGTATGCCGCAAGGCTATTGCACCTTGCTAGTATATTTTTATGTCTCTAAATATGTCTATACGTTAAAATATCTTTATTTTAGCTATTTTATTAACCATTTTTTACTCTCTACTTTGTATTCAGTATTCACTTTGAAACATTCATTAATCTGAATTTAGAGAGGGTAAGGTGCATTAAAAGGAAAATTTTCTTTCAGAACTCATCTGAAACATATGATTAAGATACCATTATTATTTGCTTAGAATATGCAAAATACATTTTTGCAAGTCAAATTCCTGAAGTTAATTGTCCAACTAAACCATGTACTTACCAATGAAACTACTTCAATTCTCAGGTGTTCACACTAGTTTTTCTCATTAATGCATTTTTAAATGTTCAAATGCGTTAAATGCCAAATGAAATCACCTTACATACCGGCCGATCGGATCGGCTGGTTGGGAGAATAATTTTTCAGATAAATTACCCCAAATTTTCTTGTCTAATTGAACGAGACAACTTTTTAATCGCTTTAAAAAAAAGATATGTTTTTTTTATTTAATGATGCTATCAATATTTTATTTATATACGTCTAAAGAAATATACTTTTCTATTTAATAAAGTATTATACATTATAAAAAAAATAATCATATTTTTTAAATTTTGTATCAAGTCATATTAGGAAAAAACTTACCCATACCGAATGTATACACCAAGCCAATGCAATTTTCATTATTACGTGATTTAATGAAGTAAAACACATGTTGATTATTTATGATTAAGTAAAATGAACTATAAATTTAAACAATAGCATGCATGTATTGACTTAATGTATACACTCGATACGGGTAAGTTTTACCCGGTCAAAATATGTTAAATGAAAGGAATATTAAGATTAGCTTAAAATGAATTGTTTTGCGTAAGCCAAAAGGACCTTTCCAGAGTTCTCACGGTCTAATAATGAAAAGGAGAAAAAACTGAGTATTTATAAGTAACGGCTCGTTTATCTACATATTATATAAAGTCGGTATAAGCTTGACTCTTCACTCTCATTTCGCTCTTCCCCTAAATCCCCAAACTCATAAAGCAAAACGCTGATAACAACGGTCGGAGCTTGTCGCCGGCGAACAAAAAATGGCGATTTTGTTTCAAAGTTCAAGTAGCTCCATGTTATCCATCAAAAATTTTCTGATTTCGACTACTGTTTTATCTGCTGCTATTATGTTAAAGGTGTCTGCTCCTGTTGTCACTGAATTCGCCGTCAGTGAAGTTCCGTCGATCTGGAACGGTGTCGTTTCGTGGCTTAAACCTCCGTATTTATACCTTGTTATCAACTGCATTATCATCACGATTGTAGCCTCTTCTAAGTTGCAGAACAAGCTCGATGAGAACTCATCTCCGGTGCCGGCGATAGTTTCGCCGGAGAATTTGGCCCAGTTTCACCCGATTAAGGATGTAAGGCCGGTTACAGACTACTATTCTCCGGCCCTTCATGACTTAAACGGCTCCGTTCTGAAGAATCAAGCAGTGGAGGCCAGACCGATAGTTTACGAGTATCCTACTGCTGGTGTTTATGATGCAAAGGTCGAGAAAGTTCCGGTAGTTAATCCGTACACATCGGAGAAAGATACATCGTTCAACGTGAATGCTTTTACCTATCCGGAGCCTAACGAAGTTGTTGCTGACAAGGACGAGTTCGTAATCTCGAAATCCTCTTGGGCGCCGGTGATGACACAGGACTCTATTGATTATTCCATTTCAGGCAACTCGGCTGAGAAACCTCCTGCTTCTGCCAGATTCGCTCACAGGAGAAATGTCAAATCCACTCCTGAAGGTAAATTAAGTTCCTCTTAACTTTTTTTCCCAATTATATGGTCCGTTTATGTTAGTGTGTATCAATTTTGTCAGACTAACTACTAGGCTCGCCGGAACAGTTAGAAGTTTTTAAATTAGAGTAGTTCTCAATTTGTTTTGCATCTCCGGCGAAATTAGCCGGTAACGGTAACTTGCGGTTCAAATTCTCTTGGGATTGTTACCGTTGGTGGTAGGGCCGGCTAGTGGATAGTTAGGTGCTTGTCAGACCGTAGAAGCTAGTGGTCCTATTCCAAAGCAATTAAATTTTAAATTTACTCATTAAGATCTTAATTAATTAACGCTTTTCCCTTAATGGTCCATAAAGCAGCTTATTAACAAAATTAATCACAGATTTGTTCACCTTAAATAATCCCATTAAGAGACGGTGGAAAATTAAGGTAAACGACAAATCCATCATTTTTAAAATTGCATAACTGAGTACTGACCTCACTCTGCTCACATTTCCACAACGATAAGCCTAACAATAGTCATGTATATCCATGTTTTGACTAATCCAGAATACATGACATGTATTTTTTTTTATATCTTATCATTGTGATTTAATCGTGATAAATTAGTACAGCATATTATAACTATTTAATTCGATGATGTGATTAAATTTGTTTTGATACAGGTGGAAAGGGAGCATTGAGAGTATCAAAGCCTAAACGGCAAGACACGCTGGAGAGTACGTGGAAGACGATAACGGAAGGGCGTGCAATTCCGCTGACTAGGCACCTGAGGAAATCGGACACGTGGGAGACACACGGTGGTCGGAACCCGGTTACCCCACCACAACAGAAGATGAAGAAATCTGAGACGTTCAATGACCGAACTACCCCCGACTCCTCGCCGTTGCTGACTCCGTCCCCTGGTGGTTCAGGAAAACTTAAGAAAGAGCCGTCACTAAGTCAGGACGAGCTGAACAGGCGAGTTGAAGCGTTCATTAAGAAGTTTAATGAAGATATGAGGTTGCAGAGGCAGCAGTCGATGCAACAGTATACTCAGATGATCAATCGAGGCTCACATTAGGAGTTTTTTTTCACATAAACAGAGAAACTCTCTCTTTTTCATGTTTTATGGTTATAGTGAATGCATTTTGCTTACATCTCTCAGGAAATATACTTCTTGTTTCTGTTATTTATTCATATTTCTTTCATCGAGAAATTCCCCCCCCCAAGAAAAAACTAAAGGAAGCTGTATTCCAGTTAGAACATAGACTATATTGTAATGTTTTATTTTTCTTTCATGTGGATATTATATGGCCTTAACATGTGATCGAACAATGTTGTGTTCTCCATATAGAAATTGAAATATTTTTATTAATTTTTGAACTTGTTTTAAAAGTTAGTTTAACCTCTAGATCCATTTCTTTATCTTGTTGGTTGCACTACTTGGATGAGATCCCTGTTATATATAACTCTTTCAAATGTCATGCCATGGATAAGGGTCAAATGGTTACGTGGTATAACTACTAAAATAGTGTAGGATCATTTTTGGGATATGTCGAGGTAATGAGAATGAAGGATGCAAGAAACAACAGCTTGGTTAGCTGAGGCTATTAATGCTTAATCTTAACAAGTGATAGGCTCAAATTCCGTAATGAGATTTGCTGCATGACCAATGTGAGGCGGGGAATAATAGTTCGCCCCATGGGTCAAATAATAATATTTTTTCTTCGGTTCATTATTTGTGGTTGCTATTGCTCATTTTTTTATTTTCTACATGCTTCACTTGAGTTGATGGTCTATCAAAAGTTTTTCTACCTTCATTATAAGATTACATACTCACCACCCTCCCACACCTCACTTGTGAGATCGCACTTGATATATTATGATTGTTTTTACTGAAGAATTTTATATATAAAAACTCTGAAAATAGCATACAAACGTCTTGGTAGGGTCATTTTTGGTGTTTCACATTTCACTCGCTTTGTAGCAAGTTTCGAGTAAAATCTCTATGTATATTTAGTAAAATTTCAAGTACTCCCTTGAAGGGAATGTCATGACATGTGTTTAAGACTTTATTTAGCCAAACACAAGTTGAATGTCCTGATTTAGTCAAGCTTGACAAAATTGGACAGCCCAAATATGGATGTCAATTGAAATACCAATATTTTTATCTATTATGATAAAATCATGAATGTGAATAAACTGCTGGTCAAAGAAGTTTGTTTGCAGATCCCCCATTCTTCATTAAAACATTGTATTCAAAGCCAATCTCCCTATGTCTCAATCTCCAACAGAGGCTCTGTCAAAGCCATACTTGTGATACAACCATGAAGCTGGATACCCATCTCTTTATTAATTACTTCCTCCTAATAAATTATTCTCAACATGCTTTTTTGCTTTTTGGGGGCTAATAAAACTTAACTTCTCTCGTCCAAATTAAGTATCAAGAATATAGCAGATGATTAACACAACAAATTACAATTCATTAAAAGGTTGTATTGGTTATACAGTTTTATCTATTTACACAGGTGGTGTCATGGACGTTACATTCTCATACATACATAATTCAAGTTTTTCTTATTTCTATTGAAATATGTATCCAGTATGGTATCAATAAATATGTTCTAGCTTTTACAACCTGTTGTAGGAGTGGAAGTCGTGTGAACACACCGTACCTTTGCTTGCTCACTAGTTTGGAATTTTGATCTATGTAACTCCATGGTGGTTTGCCTGAGCATTCGCAACTCAAACATTAATGAAAAGAAGGTAAGCTCATTCCCATTCCAGTTGTTGCTATGTGAATAGCTGATTAGTCTACATAGCCATTGTCACCGGAAAAAGCTTGTCGAGAAAGGTATAGACACCCCCACCTAGTAGTAGTGCACCACTGCAAAATAAATGATTGAGAAGACAAGTATCTGGCTGAGTACTTAAAAAATGTGGTAACGATGGTATTAGAGAGGAAGTGACTGAAGCACAAGAGGTTTAAGTTATCTCTTAGTAACACTGCCATTAGTTTTCACAGACAATTACCTGATTGGATTGATCCATGCTGAGAACTTGCGGAATGAAAGTATACTCTGCAAATGACACATGTGCAGTTGTTCAGTGCTTAAATGGTGATGAACATATGCAAGCAATAACTCTAAGGCAGAAGAAGTAAACTTAAGCTATAGTAAACCCCAACTATCAAACATATTTCTTTTTTTCTTGTACAGGGGCAGAGCGGTCTCTCTAGGGAACATGACAGAAAACAAGGAAGCAGGATGAGTGGCGTTGAATTTGAGAAAGAATTCTTAAAACAATGTCTTCCCATTTAAAATGTAAATCTCCATAAAATGGGTGCTGCAACAACAGGTCCATGGACCATCTAAAAGCTGCTGATCATAATAACAATCATTTGGAACATATGAAATACCTGCAGTGCTCCAGCAAAAGAAGCAGCAAGAAGTAAGGGAGTTACATAGCCAGTTGTGTATGTCAATAGCAAGCTGCCCCCAATAACTGGATCCTGTTATAGAAGATTAACAAGCTATTCATATTCAACCTAGTTATACAACCAAAATAAATACAACATGTAAAAGATACTGCACAATCCTAGTGGTCAAAGCCAGGTGCTGAACTATTTGACTTAAGGCATGCATTATAAACTACTTTGTTTGAAAGAAATCCTGATGACATAATACGTAATTACTGAAAGATTAAGACAATCAACAGATGGTGGTGTTATATGCTGGTGCTTTTTGTAGGTTCACTTTTTTTCTGGGAAGACCCCCTTTCCCAAGAATTGAAGAGAAAAATCATTTCATCATCCTGAGAACCAAAAAGTCACAATTTGTAGTACCCGAGAAGTAGCAACGTAGCCGAGCAAGGTTGCGAGGACTGGTGTACTGCATGGTGATGCAGCTAATGCAAATGTAAGACCAGCCAAATAAGCTTGAACACCTAGGCAATCAAATGTATAAAATGTCAAATCATAATATCTGGCTTATTGAGACCATTCCCATACCCAAACAAACAGAGATAATGTCCAGTGTAGGGCAATAGTTATAGCCACTTACTTGAAGGAAAGCTAGCAGCGGCAGAGCGAGGATCAAAGTTGTCGAAAAATGAGGGAAGTTGTAACTCTATTACCTGCAGCATTGTCATAGAACGAAGATATTAGCATGGAACCAAAAAAGCAAAGGGAAATTCTACTTCTCGTCTACAATTAATTATTTGTAAGTGTTTTCACAAAGGTTTATAACAATATCATTCAGTTATCTCTATAAGTTAAAAGTTGAAACATAAGACATGCTAATATATTAAGCTCCCCACCTTCTGGTGAATTGTCTTGCCCTTAGGGAAGAGTATGCAATATGTTGATTGCTACTACAAAACTTAATTACAACAACAACAACAGATATGAAACTAAATAGGGATATATATATTTATATATATATATATGGCACATAGGTTAGACGGACAGTCTCAAGGCTAGGCCTACTTCAAACCAATCATTAATATGATTTGTACTATGTTCCAATGTCTTGATACTAGAAAACCTCAAAAAGATAACTTCTGAAAAATCCAAACATATAATTCGTACTTAGATCTGATGGTTTTACCCACAATTTTCACTACCCAGTTACCAAAAGTATCGGTCATCATTCTATTCAAATGCCTAGACGTATCTTTCTGTCTTTTCCTTCACAGATTCTCATTAAGGTAAAGGTGATATGGAGCATCTGGTACTGCATAAGAACATCACTTTTTTTTAACTGATACTTATTTATGCAAGCAAGAATGATTAAAATATCAACACGATAATCCATGTAATTCCCTAATACTTAATAGAAAAATCTTAATATCAGACAAAGAACCTACAACCATGGGCTCAATAAAGATTACAGACAAAGTACTCAACAAACTCTCAACAAAAATATAGAAGTAAAAGGGTATTACCACACTATTGAAGCATTCAACATATGTAGTTACCTCTAACAGGTTAAGACCCATAACAATAGCTAAAAAGGAAGCAGCCACAGGCAGTCCTTGTCCTATTTGTCCATATGCCTTTCCAGCAAATGCAGCTGCAATACCCAATAATGCTAGTGTGGTTGCCAATCCCAGTGCAAATGCAATTGAATCTCCAACAACCTGTCCATGAGGATAGCCTAAGTGAAACAGAGAAATTTGAACTAGCACTATGCCCTAGTAGGTTTAATGCGGAATTCTGCAAAGCTTTGCCCATAGAAACATCAATTTTCTACTTCCTAGTACTCCTTTCATAATCTATATTACACCTTTTGGTTGGATATAGAGTAGAAGATATTTGACTTCTATATAAACAGTAGTAGAAATATCGAAGTACCAATTGACAAGCTAGTTTGATCAAATTCAAAGTTCAAATTTGACTATTAATATTATTTATTTTTTATCAGTAAACTGTCTTTATTGATGCATGCCAGCAAAAAGCAGATGCCGGGAGAGAGTTACAACCAAAAGTAATGGGTTATTACACATTACAAGTTGTGTAATGAGCTGAGGAAGTCAATCATGGCATCAGAGTGACATTTATACTAGCCATGTTACACCAAAACTGAGCAAATAAATATTTGTTGCTTAAGGTTAAAATCGATTAGTTAAAAGAATTTGAATCTGGAATGGTGTTGAACACTTTTATATGTCCCAAAATGGAAATTGAGATAGAAGCTTATCCTAAAGAAAATCACACATACTCTCTACCAAGATATATTAAACAAATACCATTCACCCCTTAAAGGATTCACATGTAAGCCTGGCAAAATTTTATGTATGATCTGTAGTTTAAGTTCCTTCATTATGACCAATGCACATCAAAAGTGCAAGGATAAAGAACAAACAACATAAAGTTAAATTAAAGAGTAAGGTTTTTACCGCTACTCGGCTTTTCCCAGAACCAAAAGCCCCTAAGATCATTTCCAAAGAACGTAAAATAAGTCAGAGAGAGAACGTATGTATGCTGCATATGGAGAGCAAAGATTCAACTTCAAAGTGCCCACCAATATAACCAAGGGTCAGAGGCAATACGCTGAGTGTACAAGGTGACAGGCTGGTTACAAGCCCGGCACCAAAAATAGTGGCCAAACTGCAAGGAGGAAAGTCTAAGAATTAGAAGCACAAAAACTTTATGAATACATTCTATCAGTACCAGATGAAACTTTCATGATATCAGATTTAGACCTAGTAAAACTAAGAACAGTCAACTGGCCCTGAACAGCTTCATTAGCTTGTTGACCTGCAGAATACAGAAGGCCACCAAAAAGATCTCCAATGCTTCCATCAGCTAAAGTATAGACAGCGCTAGAAAAATCCTGAAGCCAATGAAGACAAGTAAGTACCCTTAGCATATAATCAGTTGAAGATTTACTACTGCTTTACGTGACATACATTCCACTAGCAAATGAATACCGAGCTCAAATTGCAAAGAATCTCAAAAAAGTTCCAGCAAAATGCAATTAAACATCAGAAAGATACAAATCAATTGGGCCCACAGTGTAAGTGGCTTCATGACTTCATCAACATGTTGCTAGCGGAATAAGACATTTAGCTAGATAGCAGGTCAAGCTTCCACCCAATGTGTACCTAGTTTCATCAGCTCCCCTCAAATTGTTGAGGTTTAAACAAGGATCTCAAGTCTTATGTAACCACACACCAAACTAACATGTCATCTTTAACACTGGTATATAAAAGATTAAAATTTCACATATCGTCCCCATAAAGATGTTAAACACAAATCTCCCACTAAGACAGCAATAGACATGCAAACTGATGCACAAAGTATTACAAGAAATTTAGCTTATCAAGAGAACATCTAGGATAAAGTTTGGTATGAACTCATTTACTCTAAACTTTTGTTGTTATTTCAGTAAATGATATCTCGTAAAGCAAGTAAACAGAACAGAGCAGTAAGTAAAGAATCATTTCTTCAATTCAGGGGCAACAGGACAGAGAAAAATATGCATCCACATAATTAATTAGTAACAACAACAACATACCCAATATAATCCCACAAAGTGGAGTCTGGGGAGGGTAGAGTGTATGCAGACCTTACCCCTACCTCAGAGGTAGATCCACATAAATAGTAAATGAAACATATGCTGGATTTATCGATGAAACAGATACTGCACAGATCATCTTATGTTACCACGTGTCATGATGGTTTTACAGAAGTATATGCAACACAAAAACAAATCACACTCTTTCCCTGGCTAGAAGAGACAAAAGGTACCAAACAACAAAGTAACGCACTTAAGGTTAATGAAGGAAGTCTCACCATCATGTTATCCATAGTCGAAGCATTTGCAGTATGTGTTGCAATCAAATTTGCTGCTAAATGTGAAGACATATAATTAGTGTTACTTATTGTAAAGCATGAATTAATTATGAAAACAGCCAAAGCGTTCACTAAACAGAAAATAAGACATTCAAATCGAAGTCAAAACAAAATGCAAGCTACAGTTACTAAATGAATTTAACAGACGTCACAAATCAAGTCTACAAACACTTTCTGAAAAGAAAAATCATGAAACAGTTCATACATTACATAATCAATTAAAGAAACAAAAATAATGATTCCTGCTACAATTTCACCTTAACAAACATACCCAGTGTAATCCAACAGGCGGGGTCTGGGGAGTGACCAAAGATATTCTTCAAAAACCTTTAGCTTGTACACCCATACACCAACCCCTTCCTAGGGTAGAGTGTACACAGACCTTACTCCTACCTCATAGATATAGAGATGTTGTTTCCTAAAGACCCTTGGCTCAAGTAAAGCATCTCAAAGCAGTTTTGAGTGTGATTGGTACACTCAAGTGAGTCTAGCTTCCTTTAATGGCATTCAAGATGGCCAATGTAAGTGAGGAGATTTGATTTTGATGAAGACAATCATGCGAGCCAAACTACATTACACTAAGTAATTTTATGCATCAATCTTTGACTTGGTCAATCATTTACTACTTCATTCACAAAGCAGTTTCAGACATGTTTGGGATTGAGGACTCATGATTCCACTGCATAGGATTTGCCTTTGTTATGGCTTAGGTGAGAGGAGATGTGTGGTGAGGGCATTGAGCAATATGGAAAGATTTGCTCCATCGGCACTCGGTTGATAGTCTGGAAGGAAAGGAATTGCAGGGTTCAAAAGTAGAAGCGGAGCCAGAATTTAAAGTTTATGAATTCTAAACTTGCCACCGAATTCATAGCTCGTTTTAGTTATTGAGTTCACAATTAAATATTTATACATATTTAATGGATTCGTCCGAACTCAGTTAATATTCCCTCCACCCCTAAAGACTTGTCAAGACATTATCTTAGGCTTTCTAAGTTTCAGGAGCGATATATAGCAGTCCTCTTGCAAAAATGATTGGTTGCTCTTTCTAGTAAACCATAATTTAGTGTAGGATTTCCTATTTGTGTATACAACTTCTATAGTCCGTTGCTGTTTGTACTAGTCAAGTCTCAAGTTATGGACACGTTACTACTACTAAGGCAGAGCAAAAAACAAGACATAAACAGCATATATATGTTTATCCCTGGAAATTTAACTAGAATGCTCAGCCAATATAGCTCTCCCAAATTTTTCATGATTAGCAAGATCGTCTGAGGAGAATACATATGACAGCAGTTGAGAGCATTGTGCATGTAATTGGAGCACTAGTGCCAGCCATTGACAAAGAAAAAGCATCTTTATGGAGATCCTTCGATTTTTCTTTGCTGCACGAAATACTTCTGCTAAGAATTTTCCTCTGCTCCACATTGCAATGCGCACCTAGAAGAACGAGCAGCGAAACGTTAGTAGATAATACAGTGTTAAATATGATCAAATCGCTTGGTTTATCATGGATAAAAAACAGAAAAGGCAGACATAATCGCTTCGAATTGGAGCAAACTACATGTATCAGAACTTCTCATGAAGAACTTGAATTCACCTGAACTTGTATCCAAATTACTGAAATTGCCGAGATATTGACCTCAACAGTAATCAAATTAAATAAACTTCGAAGAAAAAACAGTAAGTGCTTGAATTCACCTAAATCTGTATCAAATAACTGAAATGTCCAAGCTATTGACCTCAACAGTAATCAGATTAAATAAATTTGTAAGAAAATGAAGAAGTAAAACTAAGAGATTGCTCGCGAGGTTCGAAAAGAGGATTTACTTGCCCTGAATTCTTCGTGGAAGATGCTTGAAGCTTGAAATATTGATAGGACGAAGGTGCTCGTAGCATCTGAAACTGTTAACGGACAACTTCATTTGTGCTGAAGTTGTTAAAGTGCCAAAAGGCGAGTGCTGGAGCGCCATGAAAGAGAGAAGAAGAAGAAGTGAACTTGGTCTTGCCGATTGAACTGTTGATATTTTTTTTCATTTTTCTCTCTATTTTAATTTAAAGAGAATTGCATATACCTCCCTCAAAGTTTCAGCATATGCCATACACTTCCATAATACTCCCCATCCCAAATTAAGGGTCAACTTAGTAAAAATCATATCCCTTAGGAAATCAATAAACTTAATACGATTTACTAAATTAACTTTATTTAATAAATATCTCTTAAAAATTGAACAATATTAAGATGATAAATATAAAAGTTTAAGTTGAAAAAATATACTATTTTTTTAGTTAAGATGGCACTTATTTTGAATTTTGAAAGGGAGGGAATAGAATATATGTATCAAATCACCTATCGTTTCACAGTTTGTTAAAGTACCTCCAAACTTATCTAGTTTGTTAAGTTGCACACTATGGAAACTAAAAAGATGATCTGCTTTTTTTCAATAAAAAAGAAAAAGTGTTTTTTGGTTAAGTTATAAAGATGTTAATACGCCCTGGGAGAGAGTATTAACATAACAAAATCATCACTCATTCATAATTAATCACAAAATAATCATTCATTCATTCACTCATATAACTTTTTGGCATGTTTAGTTCTCTCTATCTTGCTTTCGCTCCTCGTGATTCTTTCCTCCAATTTCTCACTTTTTGAAATAGCCTTTGCCATGGCCTTCTTTTTCCTGACATTCTTCGTCCTTTTCATTTGTACTCCCTTCATCTTTCTGCAATATCAAGCATACGATATTAGCGGAAACAGGGTGAGGAATTGTAAGACGGGAGATGAGGGGAATTAGATGAGTATGAATGGAAGAATAATACAGAAGATGCATGAATTTCAAATGCAAACATGCCTGCACCCCAGAAATATGTACAGGGAGTTTCTTTTTTTTTTTTTTTTGCAGCCCCTAAATAACAAGACTAAAATAAATTAAGCGAGTGGTTTGGTTTGAGTCGGAGGATGGTTGGTGGGTTGCTTCAGACATTGGAGCTAGACAAGCATGGATACCTACCAAAGAGGGAGAGTTTATTCTTTACATGCTGGAAATAAACAGTTCTTGGGTAAATATATGCTATGCGATGGCTAAAATAAACACTACAAGAAAATTTTATTTGTCATCATCAAAAAGGGAATTTGTTGAGTGCTTTTGATGATGTTTTATAAATAATGCTTGGCCTAATGGGGTGTTCTAGACTTCTAATCATGTGAAGTTGGGAAAATGATAGGAATAACAAGAACAGAATTTGGCAAATTTGAATCTGGCAGGGTAAAGAATATTGCTAAATTACCATGGTAAAATTATAAATTATTATCTTGTGTTATCATTATGATTTTCAAGCTGCATGGATATTATGCAAAGGAGTTGGAATCATATAAGGAGTCTACAAGATCTTAACCAGTCAAGGAAAGGAATTCTAATTGGCTTCTCCGGACTCAAGCAAGTGAAATGAACGTACACTTCTATTAATATAGTCCATCGATGTTTTACAAAACTCAAGCTTCATAAAAAATTTCAGCAACATAGTCCTCAGAGTTTTACATCAAAAGAAGCCTGAAAAATACAAAGTGGGGTTAGACCAGTGTTTGAGTCTGCTCCAGAAGTCAAGCAGATCCTCTCTCTTGTGTCAACTCTAGTGAATGTGATAGGTTAAACTGTAATCTCTTATCAGCTTTTGTAGAAGCATTTATTGAGCTCAAAACTGTCTAAAGTTATTTTCGTGTTTTTTCAAGCTAAGGGTAGTTAGGAAATTTGTTAGGAACTTTGTAAAGGTCTTAGAGGTAGGTCCTTTGGATTGCGGGTAATCCAATTTTAGTTCGGTATTGTTAGTGAAGTTGAGTTGAAATCCTACAAGGGTGTAGGTCATGGTTTCTACATCCATTCGAGCCTCGACAGTAACTTTATATTCTTTTATTTGTTGTCTTCAAATTCTGCTAAATTTGGAATGATCAGTTCCATCACTTCCATCACTGTTCCGTAAAATCAGAAAATTTAGTAAAAGAACCAATTACCCCTCCCCTTGTCTCTATCTTATCCTAGTTGGGTTCACTGAGAACATAGGATCTCCGAGCAAGTAGGCTTACTGAGATCAAACTTCCCCAAAGTTGCGAAATTCAATTTCTTGTTCAACATGGAATCATATTATATTAAACAAAGAAGAAATTCTCATACAATAGCAGCCACAAAATAAAATATTTCTGGCAAGCATAAAGCTAAATATAACACCAACTGTGAAAAAGAAAAGAACTTTTATCACAGAACTTGCATTCTAACAATTCCGCCATTCAAAAAAAATAGATAACAGAAGTTCATATTACTCCGTTCATAATATGTCCTAACAAAGAACACGTTAACTCAATTTACCAAAACACCGTCAAGTTTCATCACGTTATAACACTATGAAAATTAGACAACTTACTTAAGTGATCCACCTATATGTGGTTTTGGAGCTGCTGATTCTGAAGTATCCATGGCTGAAATTAAGCAAAATCCATGTAAATCAACAGAAATTAAGGAAATTTTTGTAGTAGAATGATAACGAAGACACTGAAAAATTACAGTAGATAATTAGTTAATTACCCTGGGCATCCGTGACCGTCTGGTCAGTGGAGACATCCATGGCAGCTAGGCCATTTCTCTTCTTGTTTCTGTTCTTCGCCATAGCTACGCGAACACGGAAACGGAAGGATTTCTTCTACTGTTCTAAATGCTAAGAAGGATTTAGGGTTCAAAATCCCTAATCTAGCTTGTATTGTTGGAGAGTGCATGATGGGCCTGGAGCAGCTCACTAGCTTGAACTAGTCCAACAAGATAATTTGGGGAGCCCAATATCATGAAAGCCCAAAATTAACATCAATTCTTTTTGGTTTTTTACCATTCTTTTTTTTTTTTTTTTTGAATATTTACGCAGTGTGATCAGGCGACCAAAAATATTACATATAAATACCTTGGCGTATAATTTATAAAACATTCAACAGAGATGTGTATATATACCTTGGGGTATAATACCTTTAAGATATATAATTATATGTTAAACGGTTATTATTATTATTATTATTATTATTATTATTATTATTATTATTATTATTATTATTATTATTATTATTATTATTATTATTATTATTATTATTATTATTATTATTATTATTATTATTATTATTATTATTATTATTATTATTATTA
>JAJONR010015402.1:0-18017 GCA_029582245.1 Solanum etuberosum
AGTCCATACTCTTGGACTGTCATGTTACCTTGTCTCAAATTCATGAACTCCTGAGCTCGTGCCTCCCTCAACTCTCTTGGGAAGAACCTGTCTAGAAAAGTCTCACTAAAGCCTTCCCAAGTGATAGGAGCTGCATCTGTACCCCTGTTCTCTTTCCATTGAGTATACCAGATATGAGCTACATCCTTAAGCTGATAGGATGCCAACTCTACCCTATCATTACCTGTCACTTGCATCACTCCAAAGATCTTCTTGACCTCATCTATGAAGTTTTGGAGATCCTCACCAATCTGCGATCCTAAGAACTCAGGCGGATTCATCCTAACAAAATCATGAACTCTAGCTGCAAGTAACCCAACATTAGCATTTGCAAGAGCTGGAACCTGCTAGTTGTTCTGGTTAGTCACACTCTGAGCCAAAAGTTGGATAGCGTTCTGAAACTCTGCATTCGAAAGTTCTTGATCTGGGACTGGAGGAGCTGCGTTAGCATTCCTTGCGTTAGCTCTACGAGGAGGCATGATCTCAAATGCATAACGACGAGTTAGAGAGAGATCATACCAACGCACGATAAGAATATCAAGCAAGTGAGGCTTTCCTAAAACACTTCGTAGCTTCCCCCCTCATTAGATGTGGTGCACTTCACACCCATGTAAAGGACTCTACTTAGTGTGGCTTTTCAGACATCCTAGGATACTTAAACCTAATGCTCTGATACCAAGTTTTTCACGCCCCGAAGCTACCCCCAGGACGCAGACACGGGACCTAGGATCACGAGTGACCCCAAGCTAACCCTGCTGGCATATCATAACCATACTTAAAGAAAACTGAATCAATAAACACTGTGCAAAAGCTAATCATAAGATAAATCTGAAATGATGGGGAATACCCATACTACATCTGAATATATAAATGAGGAGAGTTTAACAACAACTAAAAAGTGAAACTCAAATACTAAAGTTGATTCCAACAATGTCTGAAATAAAGCCTCTAACTGACTAGAAATGCTGGGACATGCCCCAGCTAAATCTAGCAAAAACTAAAACTAAGACTAAATGCAAAGGAAACATGTCTGTCGTCCTCAGAGAATGAGGACTCACCACTGATACTGCTGAGCTGAAGATCGGGAACCAATCTATGCGTGATCTGGAAGGTGAGAACCTAGACCTACATCACGAGAAGATGTAGCGTAGAGTATGCGTCAGTACTTGAAAGGTACTGAGCATGCAAGATAGAGTAAAGCTGAACAATAATCATAACTGAACAAAGCAATAAGAACAATGATATAATCTGAACTGATTGTAAATACTGAGATATACTGAATACTGAGCTAACTGAATGCAATGACCAAGTACATGATATGCTGAGTCTGAATACTAAACTGTAACTGATAACCTGGTCAATACACTAGAATCTGACTGTACTGTGGGAGCTGCTAATAACTAACACAAAAACCACATGAGCTAAATGTGGAGTCCTATGTATACGCCCCATCGAGAGGACCCAATATACCCTGCCAGAGGTATAAAGGCATGACTGGCGTGATCACTAAAATGATTCCCACAGAGGAGACTTACAACCTACGAGGCACGTAGTTCTGGGACTATGAGGGTCCGTTGGAACCCTAGTCCACTCGGTATTAAGCTACTCCCAATTGATCATGAAATTAACACATTATGACTCAATTCTATAAAACATGGATAGCTCGATGTTTTGACATGCAAACTCTGAGAATGCAACAATTATATCTGATAATATGACATTCATAAACTGAAGCATGTATATAACTAAAATAGCAGGCCTAGCATGTGAAATTCATGAACTAAAGGAACTACATAGCTAGGGTTCTGAATTTCATGCAAGAAACTGAGCAACAACATGATAATCTAATTTTGATGAATCTAACAGCTAAAACCCAACAATTTCTAACATTCAAGAAACCCTAGGTCTAGATAATATCAAGAGAATCAAGATTCTGACTGATTTTTAGGGACCTAATGGGTGAAAGAAACCCACTAGTGAAATTCCACATACCTGGTGATGAGTTCCCAGGAGAAATCTTTCAATTTTAGGGATGGAACTGAAGAAAACTCGATGCGTTCTTGGAAAAAGGTTTGGTTGACTCTTTCTCCCCTTTTGCTCTGAATTTGCTAAATTTTGGAGAATGAATTGACTTGGGTAAGTTCTAATTAAGTTAGTAGGCTTAAACTGACAAAAACTACATAGTTTAGGAGGTTAAACGACGTAGTTTAGGAGTCCAACACATAGGGAAAAGACCAAAAGACCCCTAACTTAACTGTTGTCGGGGTCAACCGACGTACTGACCGACGGACTGTGGATAGACCGACTCAACCGTCGTTCGTTACTGGGAGTCGAATAATGAGGGTCTGACCTACGGCCCAGGACCACGGACCGTGGTCTGACCTACGGTCCGGAGGTCCTGGCGTAGGCTGACCCTTAGCTGATTTTCTGGGGGGTTTCTGGGACTGAAATTTGTGGCCCGACCTACGGCCTTGAACCACGGACCGTGGTCTGACCTACGGTCCGTAGGTCTGGACTTAGAATAATTTTTCTGGGCTTTCTGGGAGGGGCTTTAGGTGGTGAACCACGGACCACCAGGATGGACGGTGGGTCACCCTACGGTCCGTAGGTGGTGCCCGTCGGTGGCACCTGTAGCTTCTCAAATCTACAATCTGGTCTATCTAGAATACGGGGTGTTACAATGATATTTGATTCTATCTATTTCATTGGGATTTAGACATAATACCGAGAGAGCTTGAGGTGGAGCTCAAATAGGGTAGTCTCTAGTAGCAACCTCTAGTGTGTAACTACATGCCCCTGTAGGATTGTCTTAAATGACCTAGCTAGTGGATCCACTTTTGCAAAAGATGATGTGTACGAATTCTACCTTGGCAAGTAGAATCCCCTTCTTTCGGCATGAAGGATATACCAGATTCCATGACATAGCTTTCATGGTCTTATTGTCAGTTAAAGCTAATATCCCACAAAAATGATTATATTTCTTCAAAACTTTCTTATGTCTTTTATTTTAAATGCATTGACCATATCTTATGATCTACATGTTCTTTCTTCTTTATGCTTTCAAATGTTGGTCATGTATTGCATGTTTAAGCTATATATGTCATCATGCTATTTATGCATATTGCCCCATACTTAGTACATTCTATGTAATAATGCATACTTGTGCCTACATTGTTTCATTAATGTAGGGCCCGATGCCCCCACCTCTAACACTCGTGGCTATTTGATCATTCCACTAGATTGAAGAGGTTGTGAGTCCTCATGTTTCAAGGACCAAGACACTTTAAATTGTTTTATGTCTTTCTAGTTTTCAGATGATGTATGTGGTGCATGGGCTACGTCCTAACCACTTCCTTTGATGTTTAGATAACTTGTTGAGACTATGTTAGACTTTGGCTTTGTCAAACTCTTTTAGAATATGAAAATTTTACTTTTGAAATCTTTATTTCTATTATCTTGTATGATATATAATAAGTGGCTTGTGTAGCCCTTTTCGGGGTTCTATACGCCATGATACACCTACGGTATGCTTTTAGTCTTGACAGTTGCAATACTCATCCTATAACTTGCTAGAGCATAATACAACACAAATTAACTTATAGATCCATCTAAAAAGCCCTTATTAGGGACTGTGCGAGGAGTCACCTGATCCAATGATACAATCCTATCTATGATGGTGGCGTAGGATATGGGGTTTGAGTCATCCGAACCCATACCCAAATCTGTGCTTAATAATACTCGTAAAATATGCAATAATGCTTATATAACATATATGTTGAGTTAATACTCAAAATACTTTTTAAGCATATATTGAGTTTTACTTTAACTGACTAAAATTGCTTCAGAAATTATTTATGCTTTCTTTAAAATAGTCATTTTTTTCTCAATACAAAAAAATACATTTGGAACAATTCAAGTTCCCTTAAAACTCTTCTGAATGACAATGTAAAATACTTGAACTTACTTTAACTCTAAAAACCATGCATAATGAATAGCAATGCAAAAGGCCTTCAAACAGTTCTTAGCTAAATAGGGTTCATGTGAGGAATAGGCATGAACAACAATTCAAAGATTAGGGTTACATAAAGAAACACAATTTCAATGAAAATACTTAGAATTCATGGAAAAGAAATCAAGACACATTAGAAAATTCAAGAAAACATTGGTTACTATCCTAGGTTTTAGCTCTTTTTGACAGAATTTAGATGTAGGCCGTGAGTACGAACTTAATTTATAAAAATTAAATATGAACAAAATAATCATTGAATAAGGACATAAGGGAGAGAAATATAATTTTGGAGATATACCCCACGTAATTGCACTTGTGTGAGGTTTTAACACCTAAAATTGTGGTATAAAGATAAGTTACATGATTCTTGAATTTAGTGTTGTGAAAATAGGATATATGTCACAAGCCAAAAATAGACATGATGGTACTCGTCTTATCCCACCAAGACAAGTCAGCCTAACACCTAAAGAATACTATAGAAATATGGAAAATAAACTATCAATAACATAAATGCGGAAAACTTAGTCAATCTCATCAAATACCCATAAAATCTGGTTGTCACATGTACAAGTTACCAATGTATTACAACTGAATTGAAAGTTAATACAAGTCTCAATGTATTTATTTCTAGAGACAAACAAGAACATAAATAGGAACAAGAGGGCCCGCCGAAATGATAAGCAACTACCTCTCAAGTCTCCTCAATAAGCCTCTGAAGAAGGAAGAAAAGTAGTCACACGGAACCAGGATCGTAACCTACACAAGTGTAGAAGCAAGGATGAGTACCAACAATACAGTACTTAGCAAACAATCTACTAAACACTAGGTAAAGCTAAATATAACACAAGTACTCCTTCCATCACAACCAAACCACCACAACTACAACCTGCACAAAGATCTACCCATCCTAACCGTTTACAATATACAATTCACATAGCTCAATAATCACAGCCCAATAGTTACAGTTCATCAATCTCAAGTACGAAGTTCATCAATCACAAGGCTTCACAAAGCATTCACAAGTTCACGGATAATACAATTGTGTAAAAAAATGAAATGACATGAAATGTAATGCATGTTTAGCATATGATACACATCCACTAAGACTCAGACCGGAACTCATGGGGAACACACATGGTCCATATACCCATCGGAATCGACCTCAACATCAGTACCACCCACTAGAGCAGACCTCAACATCAATATCACTCGCAGAACATGACCTCAGCTTAATCACCTTAGATCTTGTCATAGTGTTTCAGTACCAATACAAGTAGGCATGTTCACAAAATAATGAGGAGATGACAATTCCATGGAAATTCATAATCAGAACAACACCATCATAGTATTTTATCAATAACCGAATCAATATCACCACTCAAGTCATTCACAATATACCACACAACAATATCACCACATTGTTTCTTCCGTTATTCCCCTCTTTATCATTAAGATTAATCAAATTTGAGCAATTCAACCCAGCACCTCTTCCCATTACTCTCGAACACATACAATAAGGAGAATAAAATATTCTACAAGTTTAACCAAGGTTTTGAAGTTCACTTTCCTTAATCAATCAAACAATCACTTTGGGGCTTGAGCTTTTCCCTTCTGAATGGTGTCCAAATCAACACAATCTTACTAAGGAAGTATTCACAATAAGAATACAGAACTAACAACATCCATATCAAGCAATTTGGAAAACGAGATCAAATTAGAAACTTGATTACAAAATGTGGTTTGAATCTAGAAATTGTTACATGAATACCTTACCCAAAGCATTTGAAACTCATTGGTGAAAACCATTTCAAAAACAGAGTTGAAATCAGTTCATAATCACCAATTTATTAAGGACATCAAACTTTTTCACAAACCTTCAAAGTTGTGGTAAAATCTCAAGTTTATTTATCAAAAACAAGAATCAATGGGTAAATGAGTTAGGGAATTAGAAATCGTTACCCAATCAATGTGTTTTGAAAAACCTCTTTAACATCACCTATACCGAGGTCATGAAGTTTGAAAATGGAGAAATGGGGTTGAAACCCTAATTTTGAAAAGACTCTACCAAGCCTCGCGAAAGGGAGCTCAAGTTTGGTAATGCACGCTTCACAAACGCGACTCCTTGATCGTGAACATGAGCCCCGCCTAAGTGACCTCTCACAAATGCGAGCTGGTCTTCATTAATGTGAAGGTTGCATAAGCGATCAGACCTTTGCGAACACAAGGGTCGGGATAACTAGACCCCTCGCAAACATAACCATCACGAAAGTGACCCACCCTTCGCGAACGTGAGGTCACACCTGATATCAGCAAAACACAGCCAACACAACAATCTTTAAGTGGACCCTTAGTATTCATTCAGAACCTCACACACACAAACCAAATATGCTACCTGACTAAACATGATGTCCCAGACTCAATGGAATAAACGAAACAAAAATCCGAGGTCTCCTTGACCTGAAACCCGTGAAAGTCGCGCTAGACCAACATAACATCTAAAAAGGCTAAACTAAGCTCGGGACCTCTGAAAATTCAACCAAGACCTCCCCTATGCCTAAAATCATCCCTTCATCTGACAAAACTGTCAGAACTCCGATCTGAGGATCCGAACCCCAAATGTTTACCAAAGTCAACCCAAAGGCCAAAATTCCATAAAATTTCGACTTAATGCTTCAAATCCACAATAAAACTCCAAATCTAAAAGTGAAGATTCTCCCAAAAAAATTCCCATATTTCGAGACTAATGGAATCGATGAAATTCCATTCCGAGATTCGAAACTCCAAAAGACACCAAAATCTACTTAAATAATCTTAGCCTTTCAAACTCTAAAACATTCACAACACATATTTTTTTATTCAAAACTCAGAAGCAATTTCACAAACCAATCAAAAATGACTCAGGGTAAATATTAGGAGGGGTAAAATGGTCATTTCATGCAAATTTCTAAATATGACCTTCTGAATCATTATATTATCCACCACTAAAAACCATATTAGTCCTCGAACATAAGGTAAAATAAAGTACCTGAGGCTTTGAAAAGGTGAGGATATCTGGCACGCATGTTGGACTCCGTCTCCCAAGTCACTTCTCTTACTGAACGCTGCCACCACTTCACCTTCATTAAAGAAGTCTCCTTGGTCCTAAGCTTTTGGACTTGCCTTTTCAAAATAACTATGGGATCCTCCTCATATGACAAGTCTGGAACCAACAACACTGAATCGATTGAAAGCACATGAGACTCATCTCACACATACTCCCGGAGCATGGAGACATAAAACACATGACGCACAACTAACAAGCTAGGTGGCAAGGCCAACTTGTAGGCCACCTCTGCCAGTAACCCCAAAATTTTAAAAGGGCCAATGAATCAAGGGCTAAGTTTGCCTTTTTTCTCAAACCTCATCACAACCTACATGGGTGACACCTAAAGACAAACATGATCACCCTCCATGAACTCTAAGGATCAAACTCTCTTATCAGCATAACTCTTTTGTCAACTCTTAGCCGTCAACAACCTATCTTGAATCATACGAACCTGCTCCATAACATCTCTAAGCAAGGAGGTATCTAGTGAGTCCATCTCAGCTGAATCAAACCAACCACTCAAAGATCTACACCTTCTGCCATAAAACACCTCAAATGGGGCTATATGAATAATGGAGTGATAACTGATGTTGTAAGAAAACTCTGGTAAGGTCAAGTGTTGATCCCCAATGAGCACCAAAATCGATCACACACGCTCGGAGCATATCCTCCAACATTTTAATCGTCCACTCGAATTGCTTATGGTTGTACTCATATATAACTGAGTACCCAAACCATGTTGTATGGCCTGACAGAAGTGAGAAGTGAATAATAAACCCTGATTAGAGATAATAAAAACAGGGACACCATGATGTCGAACAATATAACTAATGTAGAGGTGAACTAAATTCTTCACTATATACTTCACCCGAATAGGGATAAATTGGGCAGATTTGGTCAGCCTGACAATGACCACCCAAATAGATTTATAACAACCCACGGTGGTAGACAAGCCCACAACAAAATCCGTTGTGATACGTTCCAACTTCCAAGTAGGAACGGGCATCCTCTAAGACACACCTCTAGGCCGTTGATACTCATATTTGACTTATTAGCAAGTCAAGCACCTAGACACAAAATCTAAAATATCCCTCTTCATTCCACACCACCAGTAATATCGACTGAGATCATGATACATCTTTGCCTCTCCCAGGTGAATAGAACATCAAGAATAATGAGCCTCATCTAGAATCAGTCTAACTAGCTAGCCCACCTTGGGCACACAAATATTTCCACCAATCCTCAATACCCCATCAGAATTAAGCACCACCTCTGTGGCTTCACCCCTCAATACCTTGTCTCAAATGAGACATAACTCTCATCATCAAACTGCCACTCATAAATCGGCTCAATCAAAGAAGACCGGGCCTCAATAAAAGTAATCAAACCACCACTCTCCTCCAAAATTTGCAATCAAATAAGACTATTGCCTAGCCTCTGAACATCTCTAGCCAATGGTCTCTCATTAATACTGATCATGACAAGACTCCCCATACTAGAAGTCTTCCTACTCAAGGCATCGACCACCATACTGGCCTTCACCGGATGATTTAAGATAGTGATATCATAGTCCTTCAGAAACTCAAGCCATCTTTGCTACCTCAAAATCTCTTTGACTAAAATTAAAGAGCTCACAATGTACCCCATACATATAATAACGGCATAACTTAAGCATAAAAACTACGGCCACTAACTCCAAGTCATGAGTAGGGTAGTTCCTCTCATGGGTCTTCAACTAACTGGAAGCATAAGCAATAACCTTTCCTTTCTCCATCAGAGCACCCCCCCCAAACTGATTCCTGAAGCATCACAATAAACAACAAAGTCCATATCCTCCTAGGGTAAATTCAAAATAGGATCTGAAGTCAACAAGGTCTGAACTTTTTAAAGCTCTCCTCACAATCATCAGACCACTTAAAGCCCAAACTCTATCGAGTCAGTCTGGTCAATGGAGATGTAATAGTGGAGAAACTCTGAACAAACCATCTGTAATAACCTACCAGTTCCACAAAACTTTGAATCTCGGTAACTGAAGTAGGCCTCGATTATCCGGCCTTTAACTGCCTTGATCTTGCCGGATCCATCCTTGTACCCTCCTTGGACAGCACGTGTCCCAAAAATGCCACAGAATCAAGCCAAAACTCACACTTAGAGAACTTGGCATACAACTTCTCTTCTTTCTACCTTTGGAGCACACTACTTTAGTGTCGATCATGGTCCTCCTAAGTCTTGGAGTACACCAAAATTTAATCAATGAAGACTATCAAGAAAGAATCAAAGTAAGGTTTGACCACCCAGTTCATCAACTCCATGAACACTGCATGGGCGTTAGTCAAGCCAAAGGATATCACCAAGAACTCATAATGCCCATATCGAGTTCGAAAGGATATCTTAGGGACATTTGGTACCTTAATCCTCAACTCATGGTACTCGGATCTCAAATCAATCTTAGAGAACAATGATGTTCCCTTAAACTTATCAAATAAGTCATCAATACACGAGAGAGGATACTTGGTCTTCACCATAACTTTATTCAACTACCTGTAGTCAATACACATCTTTATAGTCTCGTCCTTCTTGACAAACAACACTGGGTCACTCCACGGTGACACACTAGGGGGAAAAAAACCCTTACTCAACAAATCCTGTAAGGTATTAGTTCCTCATGGTTCATTCTTCCAGGGTCATGCATTTTATTCATTCTCATGTTTCCAAATACATGCATGTTCATGAAAAGCTTGATTTTTATATTATGATTTAGCTTGGAGTGATTCCCCATGTTTATGGATATTATGATGAGATTCGCATTTATGTTGGGTTGTAAGTTTCTCTCGTACTCAATTCAGACTAGCTGGAGTTCTATTTGAGGATGAATATTCCCAAGGGGGAGATATTGAAACACCTAGGAAATTGGAAATTTAAGTTGGAAAGGTAAAATTGCTGAATTTTCATTAAAGCAGTGAACTATGCTCCCAATCTAAAGACCATAGAAAGTCCTACGGGTCGTAAAAAGACAATCGTAGAAGTTGAGTTGAATTTCTAGATTTCCAGTTTCCGATGTTTGACTTACGACTTGACAGGACAAATCATAGGAACTTGGTGAGCCATATATGACTTTTGTATATAGGATTCAAAGATTTGATTTAAGGCCTCAGACCTACGGAATGATTTGACGGGTCATTGTTTGCTCAATAGGTCGTAAAAGGGGTCTCATAGAAGGGATCCAAACTTGTTGAAATTTTGGACTTGAAATGAAATTCTACGGAAGCGGTCTACATATCGTAGACCAGAAGATGAACCGTAGAAAGGTCTCATGGAAGTTGGAAAGAATTTTTGGGTTTCTGAAGTTGGTTCTACAGTTGACCAGTATGGGCAGTAGAAAGTCGTACGGACCGTAGGTCCAAACCGTAGTAATCATTCAACAGTCATTCTTAAGGGTATTTGGGTATTTTTCTATGTATTTAATACCTATACTATGTTGTTTTGACCCTGATCCTAAGACATAACTAAATCCTAAGTCTACCCAAACCCTCTCAGTCTTTAAAATCTCTAATTCCCATCCCCATTCATCCTGTCCATTCTCTCAAGTTTCAAGGAAGAAATCTAGGATTCAAGCTTTAAGTCTCCTTTTTCCTCCATTGTTTTTGGGATTTGATCATCAAGTTATGTAGGGTTTCACCATTGGATTCCATTCATCGAATGGTCCCAAAGATTTCTAAGTTTTCAATTCAATTTTATCCTAAACTACTTATGATTACATGTGATCTTCCTGGGTCTTGGTTGATGCTGATTTAATTGTTCAACTTCAATATTCCTATGAATGTTTTGATTAAATTATCTAATTTCTAATTGATTTCTATAAGACCCATGCATTATTCATGATTTTTTACTATGAACTTATGAAGATATTCATTTATGATTTTATGAATATGATTTTTGAAACTATGCATGATTTATGAAAAGAAATCTTTATTAACTAAGGTTGCCTTCAAGATAAGCATCAATGAAAATTGTGAAAAGTTTTCTCACATACTAAGAAATTATGATTGGTGAAAGTCTTTTCTCACACATGCATGATTCATTTAAGGAGCTACTCTATGATAATTTAAGCTTAGATTAGTAATTTCATTGGGTTTTTCCATATATGATGATATATTTATGAATATGACTATTCCGTTGGAATTTTACTTAGCACCTTTAGGACATTGAGATGGAGGATATCCCGTTAGTAGAGGCCGAGTCTCTAGTAGCAATCTTGTTGTCCCTAAATACGTGCCTCCATAGGAGTGGTTATGGCCTCACCATAACCACTCCTACCTCTAGTGGTTGTGGCTCTGTAACCCTGATCATACCAAGCTCGACTCTACCTCAAATAATATTTATTGATATGTCCAGCCTCAAAACATTCATCACAAGTCCTACAGTCGAGAGTAGGACTCTGTGAAGATGAAGAAGAATGAAGATAAACCCTAAAATCATAAAAAGAGTGATTGGTCGGTGACGGACCCTCAGATGAAACCTACAATAAAGAGTGAATAAAAAGGGATGGATAACCCCCAGAACTCTACCCTTTGTATTAAGAACCACTAAACTCGCCTCCCTTACGAAACTTCTTGAATGTTTTCACCTTGGTAAATTAATATGGCTTCACCCTCTTTACCTCTATCACAAAATCAACCACTTCATGAAAATATTTTGCAAAAGCAACATCCTATAAAGCTAGAATTTACAAATATGACCTCAATCCCTTCACAAAGCGGCTAATCCGCCCTTGCGGACTGAAGTAAAGATGAGTAGAATACCTAGATAAAGCACAAAATTTGGCCTTATAGGATGCAACACACATCTTCACTTACTCTACGTTCAGGACCTCATCTCTCTTCTTGTCCCTCAACGCATGAGGTATATACTTCTCCATGAAGAAGCTAGAAATGATGCTCAAGTCATAGATAGTGCCTTTACTGGTTGGCACTTAACATGAGACTGCCACCACATTTTAGCGTCTCCATGGAACTGGTATTGCACAAACTCAACACCAAATCACTCCAATATATCCATTTTATGAAGAAACTCATGACAATCAATAAGGAACACATAAGCATCTTCAGATTCGGTACCCTTGAAGATCGGAGGTTTTAACTTTAAGAACTTAATAAACAGATGATATCGGTCACTAGTTATTAGAGGCCTTGTAGTCAATTGGGCAAACTTGCCTATTTCCAACGACGCATCCATGCGGGGAGCCACAACGGCTTCATGATGTACTCTTTGAACCTGAGGTGTTGGTACAAAATATATTGGGGGTTCTTGGCGCTGATAAGATAACCCGCTGAGATAAGTGAGAACCTGGTTGATCTTCTCTAGAGTAGGCTTGGGTAGTGCATCCTTCTCATGAATATGCACATCTTCTAACTCCTCATCATCTTTTGCTACCTCATCAGCCGATGGAGGGGTCACTGCTCTATCCCCAGCTGGCCATGTTTCTTGACCTCTTCCCCTAGTGGGATTTCTCTTGTGACCTCTACCACGGACTCTCGTCACTACTCCCCTTTGGGCTACATCCATAACAGTTGGCTCAAACTCATTCTCTCTTTCTGGTGTTGGTGTTGCCACATCTATTGCTCTAGTCCTATCCATCTGCAAAATAAAGTGAAAATGGTTAAATACCAATTTGTATCACCGAGATATAAATTGGATTCAAGTAATAGCACGAAAGAAAGAAAGAAATGAGATTTTCCAAAGTCCTATAGCCTCCTGAAGAAAAGTAAAGGCATCCTTATAGCGTACCGCAAGACTCTACTAGACATGTCCTTGTGTGATGAGATCACCGAACCTAAACCTCTGCTACCAAGTTTGTCATGAGTGACATCCACACTTAACCTTCTAGGTGGGCGAACAAACAAATTCAAACCCCAACTTATATTAATTGTTTGACATACGGAATACAACCATAATGTGGAAGCTCAAATCTTATGAATGTAAGAAAAAAAAATCAACTAGTTTATTCCATACTATTTCCAAAACCTTAAAATCATCACATAAAGGACATCTAATCCCCAAATACTAAATCTCAAAGCATTAAGACACCATAATAAATAAATAAAATAGTTTGTTTCCAAAACTTAAGGACATCATGCCATGATCAAGAGAATCCAACATGAGCTAGAAGGAATAGTTCACCGTGAAATATGATGTTTTGGAGACTGGCTAGAGCTGGGGGAGTCGAAGTCACTGGTATACTTTCTACACTCCACAAAAGGAAAACGAAGAAAAGTACAAGTAGGGATCAGTACAGGAAAAATGTACTGAGTAGATATCATCTGTCGACTCAAAATAAAAAGTAATATGCATAAAGTAATAACATGAAATCAACTATAGAACTTAGTAGGTTGCAAGAAACAAACACCATGAACAAGTGATAACTATAATGAAGAAAGTACGTAATTAGTCAACAATATCAAGAACCACATGAGGACTCAAGCCTCCACACCATGCTCTTTTGAGAAATCGGTTCCTTGACATTGAGTATATTAATTTATTTTAATATATTTTCCTTTAATGTTACCATGTTGGAATGTGACACCCGATCTAATAATATCGTGTCGGCTCGTGGTACCCGATCAAAATATATCATACCAACTTGTGGCACCTGATTCAACAACATAGTTAATTTATCATTCTTTTCATGACTTCCCACTTCGTTAACAATATTTCATCAAGCCTTCTTTATTCAAGATATCACTTTAATAGAACACATTCAAGATTTTGAATTTTGCAGTCTTGGGATTACAGACTAATCATAACAACACATGAATCATCCAAACCATAACAATTAAGTACATAGAATATTTCACAATATTACTCAATGACTATCAATCACTATTAAGAGTCTCTCTATCACATAGAATGAACTATAACAGCAAGCTAATTTGCCAATACTTTTTCTTTCCTCAATGCCTCCAAATGTTCCCAATCTATTAAATATGCATAATTTGTAAGTAAAAACACTCAATTCTATAATCAAGTTCCTAAACTTGATGCATAATAATATGTCACCTCTCGTATTTTCTCAAATTTAAACATTAGGATTAAGTCTCAATTCCTTAAAATAACATAACTCTAATGGTATTCATATAATACAATATTCCTAATATTAATTACATATCTCAATATATTAAAACTTGAATCATAATATGATAAGTAAAGAAAATAATTAATGTTAAACCTAACTAATTAGCAAACTAGTGGCGTACTACGAAACTAATGGCAGAATAGCCAATTTATAATGTTTACAACCATGTATTAATCAATCCAATTATTAGCCACAATCATTGTCCAATGATTAGGCAATCATCGTCCAATAATTAGGCATGAGAACCCATCCATATCTTTACCCCAAGATTCGATCACACTACCCACTGATTTTGTTTCCAACTTCCAGTTTCTTTCCACCCTTAATTATTATAATAATTTATACTACCATCCTTTGTTCATATATAAAACCCACAAGAATTGAGGTTTGGTTGATCAATTTACCTGATTTACTCGTATTCTTCTCGTTTGACGCCGTGCATGTAAGTTTCCTATTATTTTCTTTTCTAAATAAAATAATTATGTACTAAAAAGTGACACACCCACTAACTTATTTTGATAAACATGGGCCAAGTTACATAAGGTATTAAATTAATTTCAGACTTGGCCCATTAACTATCAACTAAAAATCAATTATTTAGCAAATACCCGCCAACTAAATAATCATAGTTAAATTAATAGTTCACAATTCTCATATCTAATTTACGGAATTATTCTTTTTTGAATGAAATAGGTCTAGTGATCAAAACGACCTTACGGATCGTTACAGTTACTTAAGGACTGTATATGAGCTTACTCTACCACCCAAGTAAAGCTAATGTTGTTGTTGAAGCAATTGGTAGATTATCCAGGGGAAGTACCGCTCATGTAGAAAAGGGAAGGAAAGAGTTGTCCAAGGAAGTGCATAGGCTTGCACCTTAGGGAGTGTGCCTTGTACATTCTGAGGATGGTGGTGTACTTGTCCAAAATGGAGCTGAATCATCCCTAGTAGTGGAAGGGAAGGAGAAGCAGGAAAAATACTCCATCCCACTTCAGTTAAAGGGAGAAGTTCATAAATAGAAGGTGATGGTTTTTTAACAAGGGGAAGATTGTGTGTTAAGGTACCTATACATGGTATGTGTTCCAAATGTGGATGCTCTCAAAAATAGAATCATGGCAGATGCTCATAGTTCCAGGCATTCAATTCATCCAGGTTCTACTAAGATGTATCATGACTTGAGAGAAGTCTACTAGTGGAATAGAATAAAATTTTCAATAGGTTGAAGTTGAACACCACATGCCAAGTGGAACGGCTCAGAATATAGCTCTCCTTAACTGGAAGCCAGAGATGATCAATATGAATTTCATTACTGGCTTACCACGATCTCATCGATAGCATAACTTGATTTGGATAATTATAGATCGGATGACAAGGTCGCCTCATTTCTTGTTAGTAAAGACTACTAATTTAGCACAGGATTACATCAAATTGTACATTCATGAGATATTCAAACTTCATAGAGTTCTGTTGTCAATCATTTCAGATAGGGGTGCTAAGTTCACCAACGAATTTTGTCAGTCGTTTTGGAAAGGTTTGGGCTTGAAGGTGAATCTCAGTACCACTTTTCATCCTCAGACAGATGGTCAGGCATAGCGTACGATTCAGAATCTAGAGGACATGTTGAGATCCCGTTTTATTAACATCAAATGGAATTAGGATGATCACGTACCTCTCATAGAGATTGTGTTTAATAATAGTTATCACTCGAGTATTAAGACGGCTTTTTATGAGCCTTTTTATTGTGAAGGTGTAGATCTCTAATTGGTTGGTTCGAAATTGGTGAGGCAGAACTAATAGGTCCAAACTTAGTTCATCAAGCAATTAAGAAGGTTAAGATCAACTAGGAAAGGTTGAAGACAACACAGAGTCGTCAAAAGTCCAATACCATTTTTTGGTTCAAAGAATTAGAATTCAAGGTGAATGATTCATTTTAATTGAAGGTTTCACCCATGAAGGGTGTCATGAGATTTGAAAATAAAGGTAAGCTCAGTCCCTGCTATGTTGGCCCATACCAAATTTTGAAGAGAATTGGTAAAGTAGCCTATGAGTTAGAACAACAAGGAAAATTAGCGGCGGTCCATCTAGTGTTTCACATATACATGCTTAAGAAGTGCATGAGTGATCCTTCACTCATTTTTCCAACATAAAGTATTGGTGTGAGAGATAGCTTGTCTTATTAAGAGATTCTAGTTCAGATTCTTGATTGACAAGTTGACAAGTTGAGGACCAAGGAGGTTGCATCAGTCAAAGTTCTATGGAGGAACTCGTTTGTTGAAGAGGCTAGCTGGAAATCTGAAGAAGATATGAAAGCTAAATACGCTCATTAATTCGTCCCTCATAGTGATGATATTGGGTGTAATAATCCTTTCCTTATTTCATGTTAAGTATCTCGACTTGTGTATGAGTGTTTCAGTTTGTGCATTGTATTCGTGCCTAATGTGTTTCCTTGATTTGGCCATCATTCGAGGACGAATGATCTCAAGTGAGAGATATTTTAACACCTTAGAAAATTCATAAGTTCAGATAACACTAGGAAAAGTTGGAAAAAATTCCAAGTCTGCAGGAGTATGAATATTAAGAACCATTCTATAGCTCGTGAAGGGATCTGTACACCGTAGATGATCTCATGAAATAAAATTCTAAGAAAAACTGGAGAAGTCTCATTTTATGGGCCATTCTATGACCCACGAAAGGATATATGGTCCATGTACTATCCCATAAAAACAAAGAAATCATGTCTCATTTTACGGATCATTCTATGTCCCGTAAAAGATGTAGTAAACCAAAACATCAGAAACTCAGAAGTCTAGACTTGTACGGTGGCTTCCACGGCCCGTAGAAGGATATACTGACCATTAAAGGCCCTTGTAGAAGGCTCCATATGTTTTTGTATAGGGGATATTTTAGTATTTTCCACCCTTTCTAAGTCTAATTCTCGACATTTTGGGCCCAATTAAGGTCCTTATTAGTACTATGCATTCAAATTATTCTCATAATCATTCCAGGACTACGAGCAAGAATTAAGAACCAAACCTAGGGTTTCAAGTACCTCCATCAAATTTCTTCAATAACTCTTGTTCTTCCATGTATGTCAAGCTATCATACTGATGGACTCAGTTTGTCCTTATGCCCTACACCAAAAATTTAGTTAGGGAGATTAAGCATAGAGTTTTTACCCCAAGTTTCATGAATTTGAACTATCTTTACTTCCTTATCATTGATATTGTAGTTTTCCATGTATTTCTTATTCGTGATTATTGTTCATGCTTACTTTATAACATGAACCCTAATTAGTAAGGTATTGTTTGGAATTTTTCCCACTTTTACTTTCATACATTGTTTTCAAACTCAAACTATATTTCAAGTATTTAAGCTATCACTGAAGAAGAGTTTTAAAGGAACATGAAGGGTGTGTTTGGTATGGAGAAAAACATTTTCTGGAAAATGTTTTTCAATTTTCTCACGTTTGGTTGGCTTAAAATGTTTGGAAAATATTTTTCAAATCAATTCATTTTCCTCAAATTTAAGAAAAATGACTTCCCTTTAAAAATTAAGGAAAACATTTTCCAAAACTCTACTTCATCTTTTCATTTTTTTTTCTTATCCGACCCTCCCCATTCAAGAAAAAATTAAAATTGTTAAATTTTCTTATTTATTAAATTTCAGATATATCATTATCCCGACCCCCAAACCACCACCACCCCCCCCCCAAAGAAATTCTTTTGAAAAATATTTCAAAATTAATTTTTTTT
>JAJONR010015403.1:0-24028 GCA_029582245.1 Solanum etuberosum
GTGCTGTTTCAGGGTAGCTTTCTTTCCTTTGAGGTATCGGGTTTGAAGTTTGTGAATATGGTTGCTGTGTATGAACAGGGGTAAACAGAGGCTTTGTGCCGTGTGCTGTTTCAGAGTAGCTTTCTTTCCTTTGAGGTATCGGGTTTGAAGTTGGTGAATGTGATTGTTGTGTATAGCCAAGGGAAAACAAAGGCTTTGCACCGTGTGCTGTTTCAGGGTAGCTTTCTTTCCTTTGAGGTATCGGGTTTGAAGTTTGTGAATATGGTTGCTGTGTATGAACAGGGGTAAACAGAGGCTTTGTGCCGTGTGCTGTTTCAGAGTAGCTTTCTTTCCTTTGAGGTATCGGGTTTGAAGTTGGTGAATGTGATTGTTGTGTATAGCCAGGGGAAAACAGAGGCCTTGGTCCATGAGTTGTTTCAGGGTAGTTCTCTTTCCTTTGAGGTATCGGGTTTGAAGTTGGTGAGTATGGTTGCTGTGTATGAACTGGGGAAAACAGAGGCTTTGTGCCATGTGCTGCCTCAGGATAGCTTTCTTTCCTCTGAGGTGTCGGGTTTGAAGTTGGTGAATGTGATTGTTGTGTATAACCAGGGGAAAACAGAGGCTTTGGTCCATGAGTTGTTTCAGGGTAGTTTTCTTTCCTTTGAGGTATCGGGCTTGAAGTTGGTGAGTATGGTTGATGTGTATGAACAGGGGAAAACAGAGGCTTTGTGCCATGTGCTGCCTCGGGATAGCTTTCTTTCCTCTGAGGCATCGGATTTGAAGTTGGTAAAGACAGAGGCTTCATTCCTTTTGTTGGTTCAGTGTAACTTTCTTTCCTTTCGTTTACTGGATTTGATGTTGGATAATAGGATGATTGGGTTGAAACAGGTGAAGCCAGAGGCTTTCCACCTTGAATTCTCTCAGGGTAACTTTCTTTTATATGTGGAGTTGAGTAAGATGCTGGAAAATGTGATTTTGGTGCATAAGTAGGAGAAGTCAAAGGTTTATTACCTACCCCAAGGATCTTCATGGCAGTGCCTATATCATTTGTGGCCTGGCTAAGTGGAGGACTAGTTGTCTTGTAACCTCCATTGAATTTTGGCTTGCCATAATCATCATTCTTGTACTTATACGAACTTGGTCCTCGACTATCTTGAAGGTGAAACCCTTCAAATTGATTACGAAGAGGGCTGCCACTAAAATCATGATGCTCTCTATACTTGGGAGAGTCATGATCTTCACTTCTCCAACTAGGCCTTTTAGTGATCAACTTTGGAGGGCTCAAAAGAGTGGAATGAGTTGGTCGACTAGCTTCATTATGAACTTTATGGAAGAAGTCATTGACCTTCCTAGGACTATCATCGTCCCATTCTTCATGCACATTGTACTCATCTACAAGACCATTCAAGGGTATATCATAACTACGACGAACTTCAACAACTCTTTGAGCTCTCACCATGTAGCCCCCGACACTATGTTCAACGATCACAGGGCGACAAACATGATCAGGGTAGTCACTGTAGGTGTTAAAACTTCCACCCTTGCTAAAACTAGCCATAACTATTATTTGGAATATAGCTGGTTCTTAATTTTTTTTTCCCTTGCTTACTTCAAAGCAAGTTAAGTCTCAACATATATATATAGAAAAAAGTCTTATTGCATGTGTGTCCATTTTTCTTTTCTTTATTCTGTTTCTACTGTTTTTATCTTTGGATTCTCTTAGCTTGGTCCATAATGTGAAAGAACCACATTCTCCATACACTTATCCTGGCTATGAGGTTTTCTTCCTATTGGTGTATCTTCATGAGGGGGCTTAATAGGGCCAAGCAGGACAAGGGGAACAAAATATTTTTGTGAGAATAGTTTAGGATATAAGAGATGAATGTGAATATTTCACTCTTCAAGTAAAGCATAAAAGATTGCAATTTAAGCCTCCAAGAATAAGAACCAGCTACTAGATAAGGTTACATGCAATTGGAATAGAATCTCTTACTTTTACTTGAAGTGAACTTCAATAAATCTTTCTTTCTTTCAACTCCGTGTCTAGTCAAACCTACATTGTATAAATTTAAACAGGAGAATCTGGTGCAGACGTATTTGGATGAGCTAGACAGCGAACCATAATTTTTTCCTGTCCCTCAAATTCTTCAGTTAAATTCCACTAGTTTCAGCTCCATACAACTTGTGATAACCAACAACTAAGTTCGGAATCCGAATATTATGCTTTTTATGGATGGTATATATCCTCTTGCTACTATTGATAATTTGACTTTAACAATCTCAAAGAGATTTGATCACTTTATGTACATCTAACACGACCAGATTCATGTCCCTTCGTTGAAACTGGTCAATTAATTATAAATTTTTTTGTAGCGGATCAGCTGCATCTGATGCACATGTCAACTGAGAAAAGTAATTGCAGTTGAGCTTTTAGACTGGAGCCTAGGGCACAAGGCATGTGCTTTCATATACTAAAAAATTGTTCTGCTTGATCAAGTATTACTGACACTGATGCAAGTTATGATAAAGATTTGATATTTACCTTAGTTATTGGTGGAAAGCTTGCTCATATTGGAACATACATAGTGGCAATATTTTTTAAAATATTTTTACAACATAGAATTGAACCACGTATAAGAGCATTTACCCAAAAAAATAATAATAGAACTTCTAACTGGTCACCTAAAAATCAAATGTTGGGACATCATCAGAAGTGGCAGAAAATGCTCTATACACGGTTCGATCGATGACGTTTCGGTAAGGATCCTCCTCTCTTTTCTTAAGCAAATAATTCATGTTATTTTGAACTTCAGATTTTACCTGCAAGTATAATTCTCTTGCTTTTTCTCTGTCTTTCACCAGGTCTTGCCTTCCCTTAGTATGAATAGGTTTCCCAAACAAGTAGTAAAAACGACCAGGTATCTTAGGTAAAAGGCCCGGGATATACAACATTTGGTTGGCAATCTCCCCATCCATGTCCGCCCTGAGGAAACATTTAACGGAATGGTTGAAGGATATAACAATAAATGGTTCAGAAAGAAAGAAGCAAGTGAGCTTGGAGCAAATATCAGGACATGAGACAAAATCAATATATTAGAAGATGACCTGACTGTGAAGCCCATCCTGGCTGCCTCTTCGTTCTCACTCCTTATCCGATCACCCAATATAGGAATACTTTTTAGGTCATCATAGTCGAGAACTAACTGCAATCAGAACATATAAGATCAGGCAATAAAATGTTGAGATATAGCACAAAACTAGTTCCAAGTCCACGTATGAAATACCTCTCTGGCTCCCCTCTCTCCTAAATCCTAATCTATTTTCACTATGAGGCTAGCCTCGTAATTTGAAAAATGAAGAGCACTGTAGCTTATAAGGCATGCATAAAGCAACAGTTCTGTATATAGAACACATTCAGTTTGTTGCCATTTGAATGTCCACATTTCTGATTTTGGACTATATGAAGAGAACTACAACTTTCTTAGGGGGAATGCTAAGCTTGGCAAGAAAGGGCTAAGGGGAAATTGACCTTAGGACCTTAAGCTCAAAGCTGGCCCCTAAACCATTGGATTAACCTCTTCGAATTAGAATATCCACCTCCCAAGAAGGATATCTAATACTATTAATTCTCAATTCTCTTTGAACATTATGTATTTAAATGACTTTCACTCGTTGAACCTAGTTGAGAAATATATTGAATTAAACGAACACGTGCTGACTCACTGGCTAGATTGGACTGTCATCTTTGCACCCTCACAAAAAGGTGAAGAAGAAATAAAGGGAAATCGGTGTTGAACAGATACAAGTTTCACTGAAAAGAATGCTAAAAGAGTCTTTGCCTTTCTCATGAAAAAAAAAGAATGCTTAAAGAGTGTTTGTTCATCTCATCAGATGAAAGTATCAACCAGTTATAACAGAGCAAAATGCAAAAAGTAAAAGATACTCCTCCCATTTCAATTTGTTTGTCTTACTTTCCATTTTAGTCCGTTTCATAAAAAAATTCCTTTTCCGGAAACTCTTTAATTCTAACTTCCACATGAGATGTTAAAGACCACAAGATTAAAGGACATTTTAGTACATTCTACATATCTTTAGTTTAAAACCCCAAGATTCAAAAGTTCTCTTTACTTTCTTAAACTATGTGCCAAGTCAAACCAAACAAACAAATTGAAACGGAGGGAGTAACTAGTTCTGATTTCCGATGGTTGAGATAGAGATTGTCATTGGCTCGTTGCAAAAAGGGGAGATAGAAGTACAAGAATCCCCATTTGGCATGAAATGGTGAGAGAAGGGAAGAAGCATTTCCTCGGAATAATAATTTTTAGTTGAACCAGTTAATATATACAGGTCAAAGGAGATAAGTGAAGAGTTCCTGTTTGTTCCTCTTTTTAAATTTTCTACGAGTTAAATTTCTCCTACAAAATTAATTCCTCCGAACACGCAAAATACCCGAGAGACGAGAAAACTCTTTGTAGCTTCCAAATATGAAAGGAAACAAGCTAACAGATACAAGATCAAAGCTTTTTGGGGAAGTAGTATCAAGGAACCAAAAGAGCATCATTATTTCTTCTAATGTTGCATAGGAAAACATATGTAGGACAGCATAGACAAACCTGTGCTATATCATCTTCCCCTACAACCCCAAATGGCACAATTGTCGCACCAAATTTTGCAGCCATTCTGATGAATTCTTGCTGGTCAGGCCAAATCACCTTGTACTCTTCTCCCTACAACAAATAGAAAACCATCAACATAGGGAAATAACATAAATGAGGAAAAAAATACTCACTTGAAAATGAGGTTATTGTTATTTCTTTCATTCTAATGAGGTACACCGGAAGACAGCCAGTCACCAGTTTTTCTCGTCAAGATAGCTTTGTGAAAGCTAATAAGAAAAGAAAATTAGAAGCAAACATGTCCAGAAAAAGGTGATATTATCACTTTGTTATTGGGAATACCTGATCAGCTCTGTTGAAATTCAAGAATATGAGGTGCTTGTTGTTATGTTAGAAGTGAAGTATTGACAGTTAAAATAACAGAGTATACAGTTATATTTCAGGATTAAATTCTTAAGTACGATATGATCCCCACATTGAACAAATACTATGGGTATTGTGGTTGAAACTTAAAGTGTGTTATGCGTTCAACATGTCGCTAGTTAATCAATACATCTTTCTCTTTTCTTATTTTCTACATGGTAGCAAAGCCAACAGAAGTCTTGGAAATTCGAGCTTCAATGACACCCCTCATCAAAAAAGTTTCATGTCCTTGGTCCATGAAAAAGAGTATGACCAGCATGCCGACATGTTAAAGACATAATTAAATAAATATATGTGTCCCCTCTCTAATAATTTTTAACTTTTAAATGAGGACGTTCTCGAAATTCAACACTTCCATTGAATTAGGGTGACAATCCCTACAATTACCTTGCCTTCAATAGTAAATTCTCTATTTTTCCTTAATAAAAACTCCTTTACGAAAAGAAAGAAAAAATAAAATTTAAAATTAACATCTCAATCCAATAAATTGGAGAAAACCTTTGGGTCTAGAAGACTCAAGAAGGGCATGGATTCTCTAAGGCATCTAAAAACGATTTACATCTGATATGCTGATAACGGCATGGATAGTATGGATCACATGAAAGCTTTAGAGGAGGTTGACGGATCATGGACACCATAAACTTTTTCATTTAACAGCAAAATGGCATTGTTTGTTATCTTTGCATTGCAAGATGTCGTCATCAAATTCACAAGAAAAATGAACTTTAGTTGTCCAACTATTCGTTAAATTCCTCTATAACATAAAAATATGCATCTACAAGCAGAAAATTCCAGTATTAAGTACCAGTAATTCACATCCTAGCAAAAAGGTAAGGAACTGGAATTGACAATGATTTTAAGGCGGATAACAATTTTATTAGACTTCTAGGTGAAGGCATGAATAGGAATAGTAGGAAGATTCCAATTTGAGAAATATAGAAGATGGAATTAACCAAGGAGAAGATTATGACACACCTTACGATGTAAGGCCTCACGGGCACCACCAGGATACAACAGAACATGTGACTTTGTTGCAAGCAACTTAAAAAAGTTGCTGGCAGTGACAGGTGTAGCTCCATATAGTTTCAGCATATCAATGAATGAGCTTGCATTAGGTCGACTCTCGACCAGCTGAGTAAACAACGTTGGATGTGCTATTCCACGAAGTAAAATTTTCGTCTGCATCAAATATTCTTGAACAAGAGGGACAATTTCTAAACCCATAAGCATGTGATAACCGACCAACAATACAGGGCCTTCACGTGGGACCCCCGCTAGACCTCTGACAATTTTCCCATTTTCCATCGTGGACAGCATAACTGGTCCAGTAAAATTGAGATACCAACTGCATTAAGGTTTTTTGCATAATATTAGCCTCAAGGTGCAAGATATTAACAGGCATGCATTATACATTAAAAAGGAGCTGAAAATATGTGAATTTGATTGACGTATTAAAGGAAAAAAGAAAGACTAATGCAAAGGTTGTAGCTTCATGACCCAAGACTTTCCTAGACAAATTAGTGCATTCCCCTGCTTGTAATCACCCATTCCTCTAATCACTTCCAAACTTACTTGTAATGCAGCCGGTTACTTGAATTTTTTGGTCTAACCAGGAGGGATTCACAATTAGTCTTTTAATTAGGTTAATGTTAATCTATATTTCAAGTTGACCCGCATTTGTGTAAATTACATTTGCTTGGCAAGGTATGTATTTCACCATAGACCACAGAGGGAAAAAACAGAACTTGGAATCTAAAGGGAAAGAGAAGAATGAGAAAAAAAGAACTAAAGGGCAAAATAGAAAAAGGTAAGAGGATGAGCTTATGCTCGATGCCTACTGCAGCCAAGTGTTTCCCTGATTCACCTTATGCTCAAATTACCTATTGCCCTTGATTGTGTTCTTGAACTCTGACTTACTAGGAGGCAGAAAATCCATGACATAATCATGCCTTTTTGAACGACGATATTTGCTAGTAGCTTTGATGATGGATAGCAGATTAATACCATCTTCCTGCATAGTTAAAATGGCAATCAATCCAGCTGCTATAAAGATCCCGTAACAGAATCCATCCACATAGCGTAAGGTCTTATCACAGAAATAAAACCACCAGTCACCAGACTCACCACGAAACCCAAAATTCCAAAAAAAACTCCAATGGTCTGCCTTTTGATTAGATTTTCCATTGCTTTCAGATAACTTTAAAATGCTAAAACATAGAAGAGGCGAAAAATAGATTTCATCTACATTTAGCAAAAAAATAGGATTTTCCACTCACTCACTCATGCTTTGAGGATGCACATTAATTGAAACGTAGAAGAAATAGGTGCCAACTTATCTTAACCCTCACCAGGAATGAATATCTGAAACAACTGTAGCTTTATATTTTAGAGAGCCTATCGGAAAAGTATGTCAAGATATATAAGTTAAGCAACAATAAAGGAATAACAAAGAAAGAAACAGAAGAAGGCCCTTTATATGATAATCAATAGTTGTGTAAAATGGACTATTTTACTTTTAAGTGCAGACTGAATGTTAAACTTGATAAACTTTTAAACATGCTCAAATACTATTATACCTAGCAGTGAACACCACTTGATAGAAAATAAATCTAAAATGTCCAGACAGACTTGGGCGAATGGAAATCTTTTACACTACCCAATGGTTCTCACTTCTCACTTTAAAAACTAAGAAGTGCAAGTAGCAAGCACTGTCATGTATTTGAAGGTGGGAATAGTTCCATACAAAGTTTAAATAATTGAGCAAACTACTTATTCAGCTCATTAATTTAGAGTAAGAATTCAAACCCCCGGGGATTTTGTCTAGTGGTAAGAGTGGGAAAATGTGATATATGGGCTAGGCGCATGCCATGAGTTCAAACCCTGCAGCAAACAAAAGCCTAGAATTTAAGTGGAGAAGGGTAGAGGAGTGGGCCCATTATGTAGTATCCAATGAGTTTCAAGCTGTGCACCATTGGCCTTCAGGATTTCTTGGTTATCAAAAAATAAAAAGTTAAAGTAAGAATTCAACGTTGTTTCAATATCCATAGATTACTGCCTACCAGAGAAACAAGAAAAACAATTGAGAATTAGATCAAATTTCAAATTTAGAAATAACAATATTTAGGCTCTCTACAGCAACCATCCAATTAAATTTACTATATATATTCTATATACTAAGGACAATAACTAATCAAAGAAAGCAGATAGTTATTTTAGAATAAACAAGAAGCATTATAAGATCTCCAAAGGAGAAGAACTCCCCACCTACCAATAAAATAGTATGCCCGTTGTCTTTGAAGTATCGTACTGTGCAGTTTCTTAATGAATTTCCAAGCCTCTGAGCTTCATTCTCACTTGGAAGCATGTTATCCTTGCCACTATACATTGCAATTCAATTCCATCACTTCTTCAAACAAGTATATCCAATAGGCAGAACAAATTCAAGCTCATGCACACATGGAATACAGAGAGAATATGCTACAGAAGATTTTAGCATCATTCTGAAGTTTCCTTCACAAGGAAGAATTATGCTCGTTATATATCAATTTAGGTTTCATGATATCCTTTTTATCTTCCAGAACACCAACTAAGAAAGGTTAAACACATCATGGAATCTAAATTGATATTTATAATGGAAAGAATTGAAGCTTTTTAACTATTATGACCCCTAAAGCTTAAAAAATTAATGATGAATGCATAGTAGAGAGTGTATTTCACCTTTAGTTTTGCATGAGTTCTTGACCCAGATACAACCACATCAAATTGACTATTGCAATGTCATAGAGTGATTGATAAAACTACCCATAATAGACTGTACTCATGAACTTCATCTTCAATGTAGTGCAAGACATTTGAAGTAAATGGTTTGGTTCAAATACTACTTCATATGCTCCGTACTGTATGAGATAATCAATGATAAAAAGAAAAAGAAGATAAAACCAAAGAAGAAAAGGTGAAGAAACATAGAGTATTTCTTCGGTTTAATGGTCTAGAAGGATCTCTGAGGCATAATTACAAGGTCTAGCGTATAAATCTTCAGAATTGAGCAAAAAGCTTTAAACTACATCTTGTACTAAAAACTCACTCACAATAATATAAAGAGGATAGAGGTCAGACCTAGCAATCACAAGTACTTCAGCATTAACAGCATGGAGACGGGAATTTGAATAAGATGAAGCAGATCTAAGAAGCTTCAACTTCCAGAGAAGAGTTTCCTTCGGTATAATATCAGCTAAACCCTGAAGAAACGGAGGGGATACAATTACTGTAACACAAATCCCTATGCAATTTCTGATCATTTAAATATCACAGCATAAAGCAAGATCCAATCACACTAAAGACTCGGTACCCCATTTAAGACTTGTTTCCACCAGGTGCAGTTTCAACCCCCAACTTTTAAATAAAATGAAGCTTACTATTTTTGGTTGATTAAGTGAAAAGTAATTCCCATACTCCTCCATGTCCAAGAAGACTTTTGTGGTTATCATCAACTTCCCAATATATCTTTAAACAGTGTTACTAAAAAGCCATCACTGTATTGATTAAGGTGATGGGTGCTAAAAAGCGAGAGGTTATTGCTTCACGAGTGAAGCAATATACTTCAAAGAATCATGCATATGAAAAAAAGAGCCACAAAGTGATCAATCAAGGGTTCCTTGAACCTGATATTAAAAGAAAAGACAAGAAAAAAGCAAAGAATGAGAGGAAAAAGTATTGCTTTAATCAATGAGTATTAGTACTGCTCTCCAGTCTCCACGTACACTTCAACATTTTACTTATCGTGATTATTGTCTTTTTCTTGATTTTGTTATGCCGCTTATTTGACTGCTTCTATTTATCTATCTTCTTCTTTTTCTTCTCCAAAGAATGTCATTTCTTCTTCTTCTAGCATGCAAGTTGTGTTCTGCTACTTCTAATTTTGGGCTTCTCCTTTCTACTCTCTTAGTATAGTTTCTAGAGTAATTAAACATATAAAGAAGTCTGAAAATTAGTTCTTTTTACAACTGATCAACTGAAAACTGAAAATCATTTATTCAATGAAAGTTATCTTCCTGTGGCCTTGTTCAAATAACTTTTAGTGATGTTTTGATTTTTTGATCTAACATTGTCATAACTCTGTATTGGATGCTGAAACCAGAATGATAGTCAGTAGTTTTTTGTATTTTTGATGAATTGTGTGCCTCATTTTAAAGATTCGTGTGGTTCACTTCTCACTTTTGGCTTAAAGCCCCATGGGTATTTCTGCTTTCCTCTTCTTTGATCTCTATTTGAACATTTGGCTTTTGAAAACACTAATCTTTGAATATGTTTATATTATCTAACACAAAACAATAAACAACCTACTCATACACTTTTTAAGTTTACAAAAGAAAATAGAGAAAAAAAGACATAGTTTTGGTTTCAGATCTTTCCTTACCTACATTAAATAAAATAATACAAACTCCAATGAATACCTGATTGTATGGTCTTCAACCTAATCACTTACATTTAACAATTTAAAGGTACTCATATGCCAAAGGAAAAAATCCTTTCCTTTCCACCTGCCTTGGCCAAGGCTACGTGTCTTAGAATAAATTTTCAAGGCTTCAAACCCATTCATTACCCCCTCTAACTTCTCTCCTTTTTCCATCTACAGTTTACCTTTACCCACGAGATCTCAAAGTTGAGTCGCATGATTACTGTGACTGTTTCTTTTTTTTAATGAAGTGAGATTTCATTAAGGCATCCAGAAGATGTAAAGATACAGAAAGGGAGGGATCTGTCAGCTCAGCAAATACAAAAAAAAAAAAGTCTTATAGAGCTAAGGCGCTGACAAAATCCAGGTAGTGATCCAAGTTATTTACAGGGGGAAGTTAGCCTAACAAAATATGAGCGGAATTATTGGAATGTAGTTAAATATACAGAAAAATGTGATCTGACATTTAAATTAATACAGATTGAGATTGTTTGAACTGTACTTGGTTCTCTTTAAACTACTGTTTTTAAAAGTCAAACAGATGATGAATTTTCAACTTCACAATAATAGAAGGCAGCAATAAATGGGTTTAACTTAAGATTGGGTTCTTCTATGTAATGGATCTAAATATTTATGTCTAAACTCAAATCATATACTTCTTTCATCTAATTAAGTCCACAATGAGTTTAAATATACTTAATGAGTACATACAAATTATGAGCAAATTTTTTGCAGGTACTTGGCTGAAATATTTAGTTCGATGTTATGTGCCATTCACTGTCTTGGACATATACGTTGAGAACCTTCGAGGGTGAGTTACAGTCAAGTCATGAGAAGTTCTGTTACTCATACAAGGAATTTTGTTTTTATTTGATAGCCAAGCTCTGTCTGAACTATCATTTTGGTTAATCTCATAGTTATTATCCTAGAGAATGAGTGAAGAAGAACTGAAACTAGCACTTAATATATGATGATGCTAAAACCACAGTGTATACTGAGGTCTTTCTGTCGCACTAGAGAAGACTATATCCAGGAATAATCAAAGTAATGCAAGCAGAACTTACATAGAGGTGGGACAGCAAATCAGTGAGGTTGCCAGAGAGACGTTGAATAATTTGTCCAGGAGGAAGCATTGAATCAATGTTAACCATCGCCATCTTCAGTGGATCACCTGATGCAGAAATGACACGTTATTTTGCTGAGAATATGAAGAACTTGCAGTTGCAACTGCATTACGGTTCATGAATTTGCAAGGGAAAAGGACAGAACAAAAGGGTTATAAGACATATCCTCTTCGACACAATTTTTGAACAGGAGAAAATCAACAAGAACTAAGATTCAATAACAAATTCTGTTTGGATTGATTTATGGCTACAAATTCATCATTTCTCCTAAAGTTCCCAAACTACTCTGAGGAGTAATCAAGATATTTATGCCTGGTACAAGATTCTAATAGAAAAAAAATCTCTACACTTTGAACACTTGAAATATATTCAGCTACAGAGGAAAATGACAACCATCAAATAACACGGTGAGGGTAATAATTACAAAAAGAAGAGCAAAAACAGGGATCTTATTAAGGTCAGAAATCAAAGAAACAGCTCAACAAATGCACCAAGATTAAACTTAGTAGACTAGAGATGGATATATTTCAGAAAGAGATGAACTATACCCATAATAAAGCTCAGAAGATAAGGGACTGTAACATGAAATTCATCAGGCAGAGACTTTAGAAGAGGAAGCAAAGGTTGGAGTTGTGTCCTGTCAAATGAAGTTGCTGAAAAATGTAGAAACTAAAAATTAGATAATGGATCATTAATACAGTGGCATGCCAGAAAGAGTTCCAATAAGGAAAGGCTCTCTTTCTGATAGCTTACCAGGATTAGCTAATATCAGAACAAGGTCAATCTCAGGGTTATGAGCAGCAACAGCAAGAGCCAAGCACCCTCCAAATGAATCTCCAACTAAATAAATTGGCTTGTTTGGAGATGAAGCATGCTTCATCCTCACAGTTCTCCCGACGAATTTCACCAGTTCTATAAATTTAAGAAAATAGACTATAACCATAAACTTTGTTCTTTTTCAGCTGTGATAAATCTCACATGTAGATGCTCCATAACCAAAACACATTCAGATAAATCAACATATGTCAAAGTAAAAATTCTGACATCATAACTGAATTCCAAGCTTTGAAACAGTAACAACCAAACTCCCAAGTCCCTGAACCCACAAAAAACATCATTCTACTTTCCTCAACCCCCACTCTCCAAAGCAGGAAAATTAGACCTTTAACCATTTCTTCATGTTTTTAACGCTTTGACTGGCAGTTAACCATACGAAGACAACTACAAAGAACCTTCCAACTTGTGCCAAGACCTTTCCGTACCACCCCCACTAAGAAGTCCCAAAAGACAACAGACTGAAAGAAGAAAGAAGTAGAAAACAAGAAAATATAAACTCCAATTTCTTCTCTCTGCAATCTTTATTTCCTAAGCATGTGGAGTTTGCTTCTTAATTTGATCAGTTAAAAGACAGAGAGATGTGAGATAATCGGAGAGACATGCAGAATATCAAATACTGCCCTATATATTGATTTCTTTCCATCAACCTCAATGTGTCTTCTTCAAGTAGTTGCCCAAATTCATTCTATCAAGCTTGCAAATCCAAACACCTATGGATCTTTGTAACAGAAACCTCTTTCGCTCTGTGATAGTATTGTAAAGTTTCTAAATTGATACTTATTGCAAGTATAAATATAAATTCACAATAGACGGGTTCTCCATTGGACCAACCAATATATGCACAAAGCACTAAATAAAGGGAAGAAATACTATACCATCAAATGGTGTTCGATCATACACAGGAATATGCAAGCACCAAACCTGAAAAACTCTGCAAACAAGCAATTCTTCAGTCAAGAATTTGAACTGAAGTGCTTACGGAAAGGCCACTGAACTGTTTAACCACAGAGTAGCGAGCCCTATTATATGAAATTAAGCATCATAGCCTAGAAAAGGTTAACAAACTTTTCTACCACAAGTATTTATAGTCAGGGTAAGCACAACAAGCAACAACAACAATAACTACTATGCCTCGATCCCGAACAATTTTAATCCTCACTTCTCCATTTAACCTCAACTCATGTCGTCATCATACAAAATAAAACTAAAAGTGAATAATAAGTTAAATAATAATAATATCCTAGTAGTAGATATCACTTATATGAATCTTTTACTTCCATTGTGCCCAATCTTTGATAGAAATGACAAGCAGAAGATATAATTACATTCCATGCTTGGATAAGAACACACACTGAAGCCCTAAACATAATAAACTATCAAAGTGTTCCCACTTCGTACTTTCTTTACATGATACAGTAGTATGGTAAAGGCGATTTGATTTAATACAATAAATAGTCATCAACTGTACGATTTGACTTGCTACAGTACATAGTCATCAACTGTTATAACGAGAAATTTATAAAGCAAATAAATAAAAGTCTACGATGCCATTATGAAAGCCACTACATCTTTACGAAGCACAGGCATCAGCAATAGTTTTTCAACTAAATAATCATAGCACTTGGATATCAAGCTCCAAGATTATTTAATCATATGGAGCTCACTACCTCAAAGCCACACTCAACTGATAGCTTTAAATATGTGAAGATTGCAGTGTAAGATACAGACCACTAAATTTAAATCAATAATCTTTCATATCTGCTTTAACACAAGAAAGAGAAATGTCTTTTGCAACATTTAAGGTGCAAAAAGGTAAGTGGAGAACAAATAAGCTAGGCCTAACGCAATTGGGATTGATGTTGTACTGTACTTGATCTTAGCCAAAACGACGAGAAAGGTATTGGCATTGGTCTCATATTTATTACTTGCGCACAATTTTTCGAGGCCAGCTTAAGTTACAGTATCTCATACTAGTGGAATCATGAAGCTAGCTGATTGCTACCTAAGCATCAATAGGAATTATACCAGAACCAGAAAAGTATTATTACACATTATAGAAGAGTGCGTGGAACTTACTTCCCAAGAGCCTTCTCATGCAAAACAAGACCCATGCCAGTGCCATCCATTCCTATACATTGGAATTGCATTCCAGTTAGTCATCCAAAAATATTAAGAAAAACCCTCCACACATTTAACAATAAAAATTGTATCCTAGGAACAGCATGCATGACCTTGCTGAAACGTACGGCTACATCGGATTGATTCAAAGGCTTTCCTCAAATTTTAGGACTACCATACTGATATCAATTCCCTTATCTGTACCACTAAACTAATATAAAAGCTCTGTTACAGTGTTATTTTTCTTTTGATTTTGAAGATTACCTGGCAGAAAAAGAAGGAGAGGAGAGTCTTCCAAAGGAGGGCCAGCTGATATGGGAGTAAACCACCGCGGAGGACCTCCATCAGGCTTAACAATCTCGGATCCTATCTCAAGATAATCCTTAACAGTTTGAGTTCCATATCCATCATCCCAAAGAGTTTCCAACTTGTTTTGAATATCCTCCTTGTTCTTCTCCTTAATAGCTGGAGCCAGATGACCATTTTTCACATTAATTATTGGGCTACTTTTCTCCTTTTCTTCAATGGAGGACACACTATTAACTATAACAGAATCTGAAGACAAAAATGTAGAGTCCCTGCTAGCTAAGCACGCGAACCGAGCTATACACTGAGGCTTATAGTCTGGACTAAGACCAAAACGAGGGGTTGCCCAGAAATTATGCAGCAGAGAAGCCATGGTATGCAACAAATGGCCACAAACTGCAAAGTTTCAAACTTTTGTAGAAATACTGTATGCTTATGAAAACAGCACAAGAAAGCTAGCAGCTATATAAATATCTCATATTTTTAACACACTTTTTCCACCACTCCCATCAAAGGGAAAGACAAAAACAATAGCAATTGATGGTGAAAGTGAAAGAAACCATAAATGAATTCCAGAAAGAAAGAATCTTGAAATTGCAAAACTCCTTTAATCACATCAAAGAAGCTTAAAGCCACAAACTTTAATCAGATGCGTGGCTAAAATGAGTTCACATACATGTGGAGTTACTTGAACTATTGAAACCTAACATCCAAATACAAAATGATTTACAAAATTCTTGAAAATTTATCAAGATAAGGAAGCACATGCGCAGTTCAAAAACAATAATAAAAAAAAAGATTAAAATGAAGGAGGGATTGGACACTTACCAAATCAGAAGAACCCATGTGTGGCTTTTTATGGGAGATGCCCTCCTCCATTATTTTAGTATTAATTAGAAAACTAAATGCAGTATAAACTACAACAACCTTTTCAGTGAAACGGATATCTACTGTTTAAATTGTCTGAGTATGACAGTTTGGTGGCAGATTTTTCTACAATATTAGAAGTTCCCTTCTTTTTTGCTTTTCCTCAAGTCTCAACCTCTTTCCTTCTGTTCCTTTTTCCCTTTGGTTTTCCACTGGGTTCGGAAACTCCCACCTCCATTATTTTAGTATTAATTAGAAAACTAAATGCAGTATAAACTACTACAACCTTTTCAGTGAAACGGATATCTACTGTTTAAATTGTCTGAGTATGACAGTTTGGTGGCAGATTTTTCTACAATATTAGAAGTTCCCTTCTTTTTTTCTTTTCCTCAAGTCTCAACCTCTTTCCTTCTGTTCCTTTTTCCCTTTGGTTTTCCACTGGGTTCGGAAAGTCACATATCGGTTGTACATTTCGTTTTCTTATTAGTTGCTTGGCTTATAGGTATGGGTAGGTGCTTTAGTGGGATTGTCGATAAGCAAGACCTTGCAAGTCCTTTTTCTTGTTGGTTTCAATAGTATGGGAAATCGGGGGTCGAGTCTCGGGCCTCCATAGAGAGGCAGGAGATGCAGGAGCCGCCAGCCGAATCGACCAACAAATGATAGGCCAGAGAGATGGGCTCATTCGACTAATCAGTGATCCCGTTCTAAATGAGATGACAATATATCAAAAGATATTTGAATTCAAAATGTCAATCAAGAATAAAAGAGTATTTACCCACCATAATCCTTGTTGGTATATTTAACTGATTATTGTACCCCCAAAAGTTAAAAAGTTTTGATCATAGTTTAGTGGGATTTGTTAGATTGTCTATACTATTTTGTTATGATTATTTTATTTTTCTTATTTCTTTCTCTATATTAATTTGGATTTTTTTATTTTTTTTTGAATTAAGGGATAAGATCTGCTTACACTTTATCATCATCATATCTTATTTTGTTGTACAAAAAAATAAAAAATATTTTTTATATATTTTTTGTTTAACGTCACAAGATTCAAATATCTTTTTACTTTCTTAAACTTTGTGTTCACTCAAAACCAGAAAAACAAATTGAAATCGTGAAAATATATATTTTTTGCGTTTTACATGTCAATTATCAATCTTTTAATGAGAACTGCTTTAATAAAACTTAATCACACTCAATATTTTGTATTAATTTATCGAATAGATAACATGCATGCACTTTCTTGCACTTGTAGTGACCAGTTAATCATAGTAAACTAGTGTGATTTAACGTAAATATTTATATATGAATAAATATATGTAATGGTATTACCAAGTTTTTATTTTTACATTCAAAAATCAGAAAATGACCACGTAGCCTAACTTTATAGAGATTTTTATCATTTTATATCTAAAATGTTGTGATACACAAGAAAATGGAACTATGAAAAAGGTAGAACTTAAATCACCCCTCATGTTGAGACAAGAATAGAAGTTAGATAAAACCAGCTAAACAAGCTCTACGTAGAGTCTTGTGATATGTTTATGTTGCTGTTATAATATTAATTAATTTAAATCAAGAGAAAATGATGACACTTGGAGCTTTACATATATGTAGTAGACCAAATTGATGGTATTATAGTTGATATTTTACAAGTAAATTCCGCATCAAAATAACTTTATAATAAGCTTGATCAAATCTTAACGTGACCCTTATTTTAACAAATTTAAAAAATGACAGAGAAATCAAATATTTCAGCAAAAAAATCACAAGTCGTACTCATATCAAGTTGTATTCATTAATTCAACTAAACTTAGAAATAAGTATTTGAAATTTGAAAAATGATCAAATTTTAGAGTTCTCCTTTTTTATTTGAACTTTTAGTGAGAAAGCTACTAGGATGACGTTCCTTTTTCTATCCCTATGAAATATTTATTACTCCACAATTTGTGTAGAGTAGTTGTCATTATTGATCAATAATGAATTTAAAAAGATCATTCATGCATGATGCATGCATCACATAGTCAGTGACACTGATATTTACATAAAATATAAATATAAAATAAAGTTGGTTGAATCCCTAACTAAAACTTTGATTGAAGGCTCACAATTGCATGGTAAATCAAAACATTTTTTGAATGAATTAATTCAACATCACTTGATCAGATATTTGAAATTTAAAACCAAATTTGAATAGATAATATATTTTCGTCGAAACGGCAACTGATGGCTAGAATACCATGTCAACCAAATATCACTAATACATAAATGGTAGCCTAACTCTGCTTCTTATGTATCTCTCTACCCCAGCTACACTCCCACCCACACACACAATGTCCAAATGCACCATATAAGTACCTCTCCAGGATCGTGTTCGACTGATATGAACTTGCCAGCTTGAATTCAGATTAATCAGACGACAAGAAAAGAGTCTACTACGTAGACCTAATATCACTTTAGTGACTTGAACTTATATCCGTTCAAACTCACAACCTTCGAATTGGATGGAAGCTAGGATTGAAAGTGGGGTGTGCTTTCCATCGGAGGACTAACAACTAATGAATTTGGCCCTTTTGTCGAGATAAAACTATTAGTAAAATAGGCAATAAGCAAAGATAAAATGATAAGAAAAATTAAGGTAACAACTCAATTACGATAACACTAATTGTAATTGTATAACAGTATGTAGAATGTAGAGTTAACCACAATTACATTACACAAATTTAAAATCCCAAGAAAATCCTAAATTCCGAAAACACAACAGCTTAACAGCAATCACTCAAAATTTCAATTACCTTTTCTCCCAAAAATTAAATTGAACTTAGAGATCATCTTCCATCCTCAAATACTCTCCAATATCAGCTTGATGAAGCACTACAATTCCATTCGGATCCATTTTCCGGCAATCTTGAGTACTCTTCGCTGCAACCCCAAATCCCAACGGCACATCCGACATCGAAAACACAACCACCCCATCATGCTCACTAACACTCTCGGTAATCCTTCCAACTCCACCTTTCAATACATTATTTCCATACAGAAAACTCATCTCAGATGTGGGTTTCAGCCACACTTTGTGTTTCGCGTGTGCAGCTAAGAGACCCAAGCATTGAACCGTGAGATGAAATTTACCTCCTTTGGTGAATTTCCCTAACTGGGTTCCCAGCGAAACTAAGTTATCTCGCTTTATGTTTGTTGCTCGCTTGACCAGAGATTCTGATACGTAGTAAACTCTGTTTCTCTGGAGACGAAAGCAGTAACGGCCGGGAGTGTTGTCGATGCCTTCGTGAGATGGGTTTTCGACTATGTTCTTCAGATTGTTTCCGACGAATTTGTGTAGCTTTTCGAACACCTGTGTGGTTTCTTGCTCATCTAGCGGTCGCATTTTTGCTTCAGTTTGATAAACCCTAAACCTTGCTGCTTTTCTTGGTCATCTTATACTGCATGGGCTGAGGGTTTTGGGGATCAGTTTGGGCCTTAAATGAGTAAGGCCCATGTAACTGACCTGAAGAGTAGGCCTAGCCTTTATAACATTTTAGTGATTTGTTTTATGTTTCTTAGAAAAAAATGAAGCTAATAATTTGTCAAAATAAAAAATAAAAAATGAAATACGATTTGTTTCTTGTTTTATATTTTATGTTCAAATCTTGCATCGGGTTTTCTCAAATCCTTGACCATCTATGTATCTTATAGTTATGAAAGTCTCTTGACGACATAAAAAAGATCTCTGATAAGTTAGATGTCTTACAAATTATATTAACCTCTGACAAACGAATTTTAGTGCAATGGGAAAAATAATTAAATAAAGTTTTTAAAACCATTCATAAGCAACACAACTTAAATTTGCATGGTGAAGAAATTTCGTGTCCTCGTATGCTAACTCTAAAGTATCAAAGCCTCTTCATAATTTTATCCTTCATTTGTTAGAAGAAAATCGACACACTGATTTGCCTCCTTCCATATATGTCTACCCGTGACCTTATTTTCTTGCAAGATATATCTACAATCTTTAAAAATAGGTCTGAAGCAGATGATGTCATATATCCACTTCGTAATCCATTTTACTTGCAACGTCTAAGAGTTGCAATTTGATAGAAAAGTAGCAAAGTTTTACAGTAAAATCATCAACGAAAAAAATTGAATTTATTAAGATACTAAACAGACTCTGGAACTTTAAAGTGTGAAGTGTCAAATTTGCATGTTGTAATGAAGATGCTGCAACTTTTGAACAAAATTGAATAGTTTTGGTAAATGGATTTTGGGTTTGTGACCTCTTATCTTAGTCAAAACCTTCTCAAGGACCTAAGACGACCCCTTTGGGCTTTGTCTATATACGGAACACCATTATTTTACTGAGAAGCTTCAAATAGTAAATTTTGATGCAACATTTTCTGTCAAACTGTGTTTTATTCGAGCTGAGAGTCTAGTGGAAACTATCTCTCTACCCCCACAAGGGTTTGTGGGTGGGGTAGGGTTGCATACATCCCACTCCCCAAACCCCACTTGTGGGACTATACTGGGTTTGTTGTTGTTGCACTGCTGTTTTCGTCATTATCTCCAGAATATTTCATTCAAAACTTGAATGATTAAAAGAAATAGTTCCAAATACATGAGCACTAAACTTCACCATTCGGAGCAACATCATCGCACAGTTGGTAAGAACTATATAAGAACAATCTGCTTGGCGTTATAAATGGCCTATCACCAAATCTGCCCCCACTAAAATTGAGGAATACTAATAACAAAGAAGATTTACAGAGTAAATTATACCAGAGAGAAAGTAAACATATAAATTAGTTTAACCAGAAAAGGTAATTTTTTGTTCTGGAGATATTATTCACCTGCCCAACAGTGTGGTTCTTGAAAGACTATATCGAGACATCCAAACCCCTGCCTTTGCATATAGAGTTATATATAAATCTACAGGCTCCCAACATCATAACGAGCTCTTTCTCTTGAAACATTCAGTCTCATGTCCCCTCAAAACCAAAAATCCTTTCTGTAGCAAATGCAAACTTTCTTTCTATTTTCTTCTAAATGCACCAAAAACCAAAACTCAATAATCACCACCTTCCGATGTGCAAACAGCAAAGTGGTCCAAATGTGTAAATTTTCCTAATTAATCCAACCACTTGGATCCCACATCTACAAGGAAGCAATTACTCATGACACAGCAGCAAGCAGCCAGTTGAATGCTAAACCTTCCAATTATTTTTGAGGAGCAGCTCAATCACCTCAAGCTACTCCGGACCTACAAGAAAGAAGGGACAAGGGGAGTGGACAGAAGAATTGCTCAACCATGCCTTCCTCTATATGCAAACAAAAATGACCATGTGGTAATTGGTTTCTCTATTTTTGTCTTCAGAAAACATTTACTCATACATCATCTTAGATAAAAGAATAACGAGGCACCTATACCTCAAAACTACATTACATACAACAATTTGCTTGGTTAATTGACTGCAGAATCCAACTTTTCCTAATTCTACAACCAACCCCAATATGCGAAAACAAGGAACAAACAAAACCTAAAGAATTCTCCAGCTTTTTTAGGTTTCGGCAAGAACACTACATGTGCACACAGGGGGGTGCAGGAAAAAGGAAAGGTTCTCTATTGTAAGTTGAGGCAATGCCACCTTATAAAAGTAATCAAATAGTCAATAATCAGAAATGGAAGGAGAGAGAGAGTTGGTCAGCGGATACTTTGAAAGTCCAGGGCAGGGATTTTGATTCTTTTGAATTTGAAGGGCAGCAGGAAGCATATAGCAATGTCCCTTTGCAAGAAAGAGACGAAAATTCTCAATGCTTTAGTCAATGCAGCAACCCATCAAAGCAAAAGCAGACAAGTGTTAGCTAGCCAACTGGAGGTCAATCAAAGCGTAGGTAGGAAAGATGATTGCATCTCTGAGATACATAGAATAGTGCTCCTGAGTTTTGTTACAAACGCAGAGCTGGAGGTGATATTATCAGATGTTTGGACATGTAACCAGGAAAAACAAGTAGAACTCTCAAATCATACTAAAACCAAATAAAGCTAGGACTAAAATTGGTCATCACATGGCATGAGTATTTGATCTGCATCACCCCAAAACTGCCTGCTTTTCAACAATCTGTCACTCAATTACTAACCAACTCCAAATCACAACCAACCCAATGGAAAATCTCTGTCCGAAAGAAAAAATTGAACTGTACAAAGAGTGGTGGTGTGGGGTGGGGTTGTGGATAGTGTACAAAGCTGAATGCCAAATACAGAACATAAAATATGCCTAAAGAATAATGAATGTACCTGACAAATACAATCCTATCCCTTGCTCGTCAACACCCGGTAGTTGAGGACAAGGTCTTCAGGTTTCTTCCATATATACGCACGGACAGTCGCTAAGCTCATATCAGGGGATAAAACCTGGTAAAAGTACAAAAATGAGTTCATTAACCAGGAACTAGAGTAAGAACCTACATATTAAAATCGACCAATTATCTAGCCACATCCTCCAACATACACAGAATCCATACATCCATACATCACTTAGAAATTCAATGAAAAAACAAACACTGCTTGAAATTAAAGAATAACCAGCTATGCATCCCACACAACACAAACATAAATCTAAACTTGCCTGGTTACTGCACAAGATCTCTATGGATGGTTTAATCTTTTGCCAAGGCTTCAGCCCAGTCCGAAATATGCCATCTCCTCCATTAGCTGGGTGTGTCACCTGTCCACCAGACATTCCAGCAGCTCCATCCGAGTTTAGGCTATCCAGTGGCTTATCAAGAACCATCTTTTCTATAACATAGTTGATGACCTGACAAACAATTCAGTGCAACTTTGTCATATTAATCCTCTACAAAATGGAGGTTTTTCAGCAATAAATCTGTTTGTAAGAGCACCAATTCTCCATGATCACTGACACTTAACAAAAAGCTGATAACACAACCACCCCAACTAAATCAATAATTCAGGCAGAGAAAAGAAACACGATGAGTGTTTCTCGATGAAGTATATGTGGACCATGAAGGCCAATTAGTAGATGTGCAAGTCCTCAGCACTGGAAATATGTCTATAGGCATTCACAGTGACAAACGATTGCTTGTAGAGATGATGTAATTTTTATTTATATTAAGATTAAAGCTTGTAGCCAGCTCACTGCAATTACTCAGCCACAAACATTAGGGCTATAGTTGAGGGATATTAAGTCATATCAGAACACACCATCTCCAACAGAAACAATTTCTTGATGAATGGATTAGGACTTTTTACAAGGAGACGAGTAATCCACCACCTGAAGCTCCATCACATGTCAAGTAATAAGTGAGTGATCATGTGGTCTACCATGAATGGTCTGAAGTATTTAGGCTATTTCTTAGATTTCCTTTACGGCAAGGTTTGGACCACACCTATAACAATTGCATTAACAACCATATTCAAATTTGCTGAATAACCAGCAGATCAGTATTGTTTCATTAGAACAATAGGTTGTATAATCACACAACAAAATAGTTGTGCGGGAGTATGACTTCCATTATTATTGACAACGCTTCAAGGCAGATAATCCTCACCATCTTTCTCTCAAGAACACAGGTGTTACCAACCTATATAAATGCTTCAGATAGTTCATTGGCATATTCCTCCAATATATCTTTTGAGTTTCTTTCAATTGAGACGAGGATCCTTCGGAAACAACCTCTCTACCTCCACGAAGTAGGGTAAGGTCTGCATACGCTCTACTCTCCCCAGATCCCATTTGTGGGATTTCACTGGGTATGTTGTTATATCTTTTTTTTTTTTGAAAATGGTAATTGCTTCTATTTCTGTAGACCAGTACATAGGTTGTACTGAAACCCGTATTTACATAAGGAACTCTAATAATACCGACCTATCCCTATAATGAGTCTAGACATCAATGATAGAGACGGTATCATTAGAGTAAATTTGATTACACCAAAAACACAGAGTAAAAATGCAATTCAGTTTAACTTGTTGCATACTACTCTCCCTATTCTCAAAAACTCTAAGGTTCCTCTCTTTCCATATTGTCCACCAAATAGTGGCAGGGACAATTCTCCAGTTACTTCTGTTTTTTGCTTGTGTCTCTGCTTCTTCCCAGCTATATAGAGCATGTGAAATTCTCCCAGGCATGGACCAGGAGATGTTTTTAAGTCTCAGGAACAGATTCCACAACTGGCCAGTGACTTCGCATCGGATAAACAAATGATTGACGGTTTCTGCAGATTTCCCACAGAAAAAACATCTAGAGCAAAGTGTAATTCCCCTCTTCATTAAATTCTCCTGTGTCAAT
>JAJONR010015404.1:0-16261 GCA_029582245.1 Solanum etuberosum
AAAAAGTAGTAACCTCAAGAAACAGGAACATCAATTCAAGAATTCAAGAACCAGGAACATAAATATGAAAAAGTAGTAACCTCAAGAAACAGGAACATCAATTCAAAAATAATAAAATCTAATTACAATGTGTATATAACCTAAAATTGATCTGTCCACAACCATGTGAACAAATAAGGAAAAACAATGGGAAGAAGACGAATGAAGGAACATCAATTCAAGAATTAAAGAACCGGGAACTTCAATCAAGAATTTAAGAATCGGGAGCTTCAATTCAAGAATACATCTCCCCGAACTTTTACATAAAAAGAAATTACCAATTGAACATTATCATTAAATGCAGAACATGTATTCAAGAATTCAATAACCAGGTAAGTCAATTCAAGAACCAGGAAGATGAATTCAAGAATTCAATAACCAGGTAAATCAATTCAAGAACCAGGAACATAAATATGAAAAAGTAGTAACCTAAATCAAAAACAATTCAAGAAACCAGGAACGTCAATTCGAAAACAATAAATTTCAATTACAATGTGCATATAACCAAAAATTGATCTTGCTACAACCATGTGAACAAATAAGGAAAAACAATGGGACGAAGACGAATGAAGGAACATCAATTCAAGAATTAAAGAACCGGTAACTTCAATTCAAGAATTCAAGAACCAGGAACATCTTACCGAACTTTAACATAAAAAGGGGATTACAATTATCATTAAGTGCAAAACATTAATTCAAGAACTCAAGAAAAAGTAGTAACCTAAAAATCCTCAGACTCAATCTTTTTACCGTCGTCATGGCCGGATTCCGGTTGCCAATCTTTTGTTCCTCTATTCAGAAAAAGAAGAGTGCTCTCACATATCAGTGTTACCTTCTTTTATAGGTAACTCATCGGCTTATTTATCTTTTCCCACATTTTTAAAAAAAAAAAAAAAAAACACGCTATTATATTAATTAGGTAAAATAATTTTGGCTAATTTTTTATTTATTTCAATTACTTATTAAAGGTTTAAACAATTGTGATTTATTATAGTCTTATATATTTATATTTTCTTAAAATAAAAAATTAAACATATGAGAAAATTAAAGAATTAAAGATCCTTACTAAAAAAATAATTAGAGAATCTTCGAAATAACCATTCTAAGAAAAAATGGAATTAACCACTCTTTAATTCGAATATTGGATTAGTAAATATTGAATATATAAATTAACCGTAAACAGAAAAAATGATGGAACTAGTCAAAATTAACAATTTATTCATGAAAAATTGCTATAGCTTAAAAATATTATAAAAAAGGAACAATATATTATTTTTATAGCAAACATTTCCCCTCTCTCTTGCCTCTCCTCCCTCTCTCTTGCCCTCTTCTCTCTCTCTCTCTTTGTTCCTCTCTCTCTCTCTCTCTTATACATGGCTTTAATAAGTTAGCATTGTCCCCATTTTTTACACACTGTTCGGATCATTGTTACTCATTATTTCATAATGTACAATATTGTATTGTAGATACAATGTTTGGCTAGGTTGTATTGTTTGTTGTTGTTTAATTAAAAAATTTATTGTTTAGATTTGAATATATCGTACTGTATTGTAATTTATAAATTTACTAAAATGTCCTTAATTATTCTACATAATCAATAATTTCTAATAAAATAACAATACTATCATGCAGAATGTTTTAAAATTAAATGAAAATAACATAAAATTATATTATGAATTATCATCATATTACCAAATATTAACATCAAGTTTGTATCTAAATTGATTTAATTATATTAAAGAAAAATCATATAAAGCAATATGCCAAAAGAGACAAAAATATGAAGAAAAAAAAAGAATGTATGCTTTAAAAAAAAAAAAAACAATGTAGTAATTGCTAGGATAGAAAAAAAAAGAATGTATCGTTCCTCCCCTAATATTCTGGTATTATTCATAATTAAGCAAACTATAGCTATATGGCCTATTTAAGGCGTAATGTTTGTTATTTTGAAAGTTTCCCTAAATAAAAAATATGTTAATTATGTTTATAGCAATTCAATAAACATGAGAAGCAGACTTTAATACAGGTCCTAACCTCAATCATTTCACCATAATCACTTAATATAATTTAGCGAACAAACTAAATAGCAGAACAGTAAGAACAAACTAAAACTTTACTTTTGGAGCTCCCACTTTTAGTATGGTATGATGAGTAAGATCAAATAAAAACTTCATCAATTCTTTTTATAAGAACAACAATAATGACTAAAACAATCTTCATTTTTTCATCAACAAACAACAATATAGTCTTCAAATTTCGTCAACAACCAATAATATTTATAGTATTCAAAATTTGTCAACATACAATAATACTTAAGGCCATAAAAATTAAAATGCTATGGTAAATAGCAACAAACTATTTCTTTTATTTATTATTGTGATGGGAATTTGATCCTTCACGAACAACTTGAACTTGTAAGAACAAGATTTTGCCACATTTTTCTCTCACAAATTCACAGATACACCTGTCATTTTTCTCCACAAGGTTCCACCTACATATACTGCGCCATCCGCCCATCAGCCATATTCTTCCGTCTTTCCAATTATTGACTCTTGTCTCAAATTCTCTGCCAGCAGAGTCGCGAATGGTCATACTTGGAGGGAGTTCAAGTTTGTAGTCTCTCACCACATCAATTGGAACATACTATAATCAGGAACAAAGACTTTGTTAAATTAGAATGTTGCATGAAATCATTCTCAAGATCAATATATAATTATAGGCTTTAGTTACCAGTTGATTTCTCCTTTTTGCTAGTATCTTTGCTACAAAATAAGGATTTTTTGGCTGAGTTGCGCGTCCACTTTTGAATATATCTGCACCATATCGGTCAAGCATATTCCTGACCTTGCAAGTAATGGATTTTCGACGTCCAGCTAAATCAAGAAAGTTAGGATCAGATTCACAAATAGAAATCTCATGAATACTCACAAATACTTCATTCGTTTCATTTAACGTGGTGATACTTTATTGAACATGAACTTTATGAAGGAAAAAAAGAGAGACTTTTGGCATTATACCAAAAGTGTTATAAAATGACATTTGAATATATTGTTCTCCGATATTCAATAAAAACTAAAAAAATGTGCCCCTAGGCTAGTTTTGTCAATGAATCAAACAACCAAACCTATATTAAATCCTTTAGAACTTAGTCTTAAACATTTCATGACATTTATAAGACAATAAAATCATGTCCAAATATACAAATACGTCATTTTTGCAGCAATATACTAACAATAAAAAAATTGAATTACATATAAAATGAATAAGATGAGTAGAACAGATTTTTAATAATTGTATGTACCTTTTGAACCTGACGTCTTTTTCTTGAATGTATTAGTCGTTTCATTCTCTTCTTCATCTTCTTCCTCCTCAGTTTCATCCTCCTTCCCCTCCTCCACTTCCTCCTCAGTTTCATCCTTTTTTCCCTCTTCCACTTCCTCCTCAGTTTCTTTCTCCTCCCCCTCCTCCTCATCATCTTCTTCCTCTTCCTTTTCCACCTCTTCTTTATCGTTATCTTCTTCTTCTATCATGTAATTATCAGTATTATCATCATCAAATGAACTATCGTTATTATCTCTAGTCCTGTTCTTTTCTTTTGGCTCTACACTCTTTCGATGTTCAACATTCACTTTCTCTTTCTTTTCACATTTAGCTCCTTCTTTTATACATCCAGTTATTCCAAGTAATTTGAAGTCAAATGTTTCATTTCCATCATAATCAAATATTATAAAGTCTCCAAACTCTAGAGTGTTGTCCTCAATAAATTTCTCCCATCCATATTGAAAATACAAATCTCTTCCTATTTTGGTCACTCCCATAGGCCACATATTATTAAACCGATCCCTAAGAAAAACATTTCTAGGTAACTTTCCATTCTTGTAGTTTGTATAACCTGTGGGAATTTTCTGTGAAAGAAAATTATTTTTGAACAAAAGGTAAAAAGAACATTAATTTCTTTAATCAGACTGATTATATCATAAAAATAACTAATATCGGTAGAAAAAATATTTTAAATAAACTCAAAGTTTGGACTTTTGATGTTGAAAATATTCAAGAATGTGGGTTTGAGAAACTACAAAATAGAATTTAAGGCATTCTCATAGTTTTATTGCAAAGTTACTACTATCAACACATATAATATGATCATTTGGAAATGATATATACAATTTTATGACATCAATTGATTGAATAATTAATTATACATAATGCCAGTATAAAATTAGAAAATTCAACATATATAAGTACTAATATAATACTGTAATTACTTGCATGATGCATCACACAAAAACATCTCTTATCTTTTAAATTTTCCTCCCCTTATGCATAGCCCAATCTTCAAAAAGTGTTGCTTAAAAAAAAATTGAGTCAAGCAAAAATCATAAATCAAATACTTATAAAAGACAATATTCACATAGAAAATGAATTAATGAGAGGGAAAGTAAACTTTAAACAATTGTAAAAGATCATGATTTCTAAGTTTTGCAGATCTAAATTTAACCAAGGCCTTCACATTTTCATATTTGTTGCCCACATTTCCAAAAGAAGAAGAAAAAAAAATCAAGAAACAAGTCCCAAAAATCTAATACCACGAGGAGAAAGTGTACTTACCATTCGTTTTGCACTGGTTTCAGGATTGAAAACCTTGAAGAAACCCTTTTCCATATTCACTTTTATCGTCAAAATATAAGAGAATGGAAGAATTCGCCGCACAACTTAAACCCTATAAGCGGCTTTAATGTTGAAGGAGTGTCATTACTCATAAGCGTATATATATAAGAGAAGGGAAGATTATAAGAATCTTAAGATGTTCTCATAGTGCATTGCAGTTTTTGGCGTTCTGATATTTTTAAGTACCCGAAAATATCAATTTCAATATTTTGCTATTTTATTTTATTTCTTTTTTTGTTGCAAGCATAAAAAAAGTCTTTAGGCTCCTTGCAGAAGTTCACATGACTTAGGTGAACTCTCTTTTGGCTCCATACAAAAGTTCACACTTTCAACACAACTTTTACCATCACCAATTTTATCGTTTTCTGTCACGTTTACCAATAGCCTACAGAATGATGAAGCCAAAACTCACACTAAAAATCATTCTACCAATCTTCTTCACACCAGAAACACCTTACCAACCTTGTTCACACAAAAAAATATTTCAGCAGTCTTCTTCACATCAGAAATCATCAACATGAACATAGATTTCATGTGAACCTACCATTGATGTGGCTATAACCATGTGAACATATAAAGGAACAACAACTAGAAAAAAAACAAATGAAGGAACATGTCTAACATGGGAAGCTAAATAAAATCTTGGATTCCATGATGTAAATCTATTACTCGCTCCGAAACTGTTACCTTCATTTGCACTAGGGAATCAAGCAAAAATGGGATGACCAATTGAATATCATCAGTATGTTTAGGTTTGATGAGTTCAACGTTTAGGTTTCGATTGTCGAAGAAGATTTTAGATTTGGTAAGTTCAACGTTTAGGTTCCTACAATTTCAATCATTACACTTCTGAAATTTTGGGTTCAAATTTTAATATTTCTTGAATTATAGCAGGTTTTCATATATCTATACACAGTATCGAAAATGTTGGGTTCAGATGAAATCGTAGACTATATGGTACATTCACCACTGACTAAAAGACAATTTCAATACATTCATTGGTATTTGCACCACTGTTCTCTAGAAAAGTTTTCTGGACATTTTGTGCATCCTTTTCAAATAAAATCAACATTACTACATCTCTTATTGTAAGCTATACACAAAGTATTGTAAGCTTCATTTCATCTGCAACATACAGAAGTTAAACAACTCTAATTACTCAAATACAGAAAAAGGAAAATGAAAACAAGGTTGTTCATGTTAAGCAGCTACAGAGTTCAGATTTCAACATAATGACATCAAATTGTAGATCTTTGTGCAGCAAGTTTCAACAGAGATTCTGAAGGATCGTTGAAAACAGAAACCTTTAGTTCATTTGCATTGACAAACTGAAAAACACAGACCTGTCCTTCCTTAAGCTTGTTATCACTCACAAACTGTTTCCATCCTCCACAGAAAGCATGATATCCTTTTTGTGTTACACAATTCACTTTCCACCTTTTTCCTTCTGAATTACGGAGGACAGCTGTTGTCTTATTGTCTGATGTCGAAAGTTGTTCACAGAAGGATTTTGGAACATACTGCATTAGAAGTATTAATTATTTGGTTTACATACATTTTACACATTTCATATCTTACCGGTCACATAAACTAATAAGCATGAACTTGTTTTAGTTCAAGAAAACACTTACCAAGAAACAAGACTTTTTCACATTGTAGCCTTTCAAACATTTCACAAATTGAGGAATGTTTGGAGTGAGAAGGTTCTCTTCTGTCTCAAGTGCAGCTCTTTTTCTTGGAGTTTCATGTTCTAAGGAAACACAACATAGTATATTACATGTTAAAATAAGGGGAAAATTGGGTGCTGAAAGTCTAAATTTGATCACTATTACTCCATTTTATGCTAACTTTTAACAACAGCTAGAGGAATTGGAAATGTATGAATTAAATCATTATACCTGTGTCCATTTCACCGTTAGCACTAGTCTGTTTAGGGAATTTTGAGGTGCAAGGGTATTTTTCTGGCCTTTTACGCTTGCTGCCTCCATCTATTGAAGCTTGTTGATTTTTGACCATGTTTGTTGACTTCACTTGTCTCTCCAGTCCATTCTTGCTGAAAATTCTTATTGTGAATTGCAGAGCGCCATCGTACCTAAACACGAGATATTCCCCATTTTCTAGTTGATTATTTTTCTGAAATTTCTTCCAACCCTTGTGTATAAGCAAACCATCTTCATCATACTGTAGTTTCACATTCCAAGTGCCTCCAGAAAGACACTTCAGGGTGGCTTTATCAGGTGATTCTTCTGATATATGCCTAAGAAAATGGGCTGGGATTCTCTACAAATTAAACATCAACTACTCCATCAGAAAGAAGAAAAACATCAAGTATGTTCAAATTAAAGTAGAAAATGAAAGATTGCTTGTAAAATGATGAACAGAAGCAGAGAATTACCAGTTCATTAGTGATTGAGGGACAAAAAATCTTGTAGAAAATTGCTCTTTTGTCCATCTTCAATAAGGAGTTTTCCATCATATCAATTGCAGTTTGTACAATTCTACTGATTTGGGCAGATGGAGTGTATTTATTAGTTATTTCCATTTGTTATAGGAGCATTTTTTAGCCTTTTCCGTTTAGCATACGCGAAAAAGGAAGTAACTTTTTGAGAAATTTACTCATAGTGCAATAATGTCCTCTTGAAAACATTCAAAATTCAAAGTTTCCTTATTAAGTTACCACATAGCAATGAAGAATGAAGATGAGATGCAAAATTAATTACCAAGATAAGTATGAAGATGGAGAATTTTCCCAAAAGAAGATTAAGGAAAAAAAGTAGTACAAGAAGTTGATAGTGATTTTTTTAAAAACAAAATTTGGAAGGTGGGACAGGACCACATAGAATAAAAAGGAAAACAGCTAAAAATAGTGTCTGCAATACATGACAAGAATGAAGAATTAGTGAACTATACAAAGTAACTTTTTTAATGCAAGACATATTGAGTCATTATACTTTTGGGTTTAACTTTTGAATGTAACAGATCAATTTCATTATAATAGGCCTTTAACCATTTGCCAATCCATGCTTCATAATAATGGTGACATCTTTTTTGTTTATTAAGTGACATGTAAAAGTATTTTATATACTAAAACATATAAAATTTAACACACTTAAAACTCAATGATAAAAGTCACTTAAAAATTAATTGCAAGTGTACATATCTACACTGAGCATGGTTTGATAGTCTTCATGTTTTTAATCAACAGTACATACATAGAAAAAATAAATAAAATAAAAAACATAACTTCACGAACTCTCAATGACAACAACACCACACCCAGTGTAATCCCACAAAGTGAGTCCGGAGAGGGTAAAGTGTACGCAAACCTAGGGAGGTAGAATGAACTCTCAATGGCAAGAGCAAAATTGGATTCATCATAGAAGTACATTTAATCTTCAGTCTGACTAGTTATATCATGAAGTGGTAGTTTCAAATGAATATACAAGACTGCACACCAAAGCCGATAACTATACAAATTTTAATGCACACTTTGTACAATGAGAAGCAAAAGTAGAGCATTTGCTGCTACCTTGGCATTCCATAAAGAATTTACGGCACCTCAAGACCCTAGACAGAAAAAAAAATGAAGATGACAAAATTAAGTAACTAAGATTCGCTCTCCTTCCCAGCTTTTCATGAGAATTTTGGATCTACAGGCAGAGTCGAGTCAAAAGAGCTCATTGACGTAGTCACTGAGAAAAAAGAGAGGCAGCCTATACAGGTTGAGCGTGTGCCTTCTCATGGATATCCTTCACAAAATCCCTCAGTTCAGGGAAGATTGATATAAGTACAAGTTCGAGGACACCATATGTAAGCTGCTTTAAGCAGATAGTAGACTGCACATTACAAGACAATTGTTGTTAATTTAGCAGAAAACATGTAATAGGAAACTAATGTTCTCACAGAGAGGTCTTACCTGAAGGAAATAATACAAATCCCTAGCACAACGTCTGTACTGCTTGTGCCCAATTAAGCTGACCAAAGTGGCGGGAGCACCATCTAAGAATTTAAAGAGGAACTAGTTAATAATATCATCCCTGGCCCTCTCAAGGCAGGGTTGCTATAAACCCCAACTGTATCTAAGAATTTAAAGAGGAACTAATTAATAATTTCATTCCTGGCCCTCTCAAGGCTGGGTTGCTATAAACCCCAACCGTATGTGCAGTTCATGCCCCCACCTCCAAAACCCTGAATAATAAATGTAGAGTGGCAGGGCAACAGAAAGCACAGGGTCAAATTGGTTTTGGTGAAATTGAACAGATAACCCAACCTAAATGAACATGAACCTCCCCCCAGTGGAAGCATGGAAATTGTGTGAATCAATAGTAGACATCTACTCCCCAAAAAATAATAGCTTCTAGACAACTGTTACAGGCCCCGAAAACTGGCTAGCTGAAGGAAGAGTAGTACAGTTTGAAAACAATTTAAAATGAAGCAACAATGGGACATGAATTTTTATGACTTTTGCACGGTCAATTACATAAATGAACAATAGAAAATCAAGGAAAACATCTTATTTTAAGGAACTTCCATTTCATAAAATAGGTAAGAAGTAATGTTGGCAATTCAAGCACAATCGAGAGCCACACTTACCATAGAGCATCTTTTTCACATCACTTGCCCTACGAGTAGCCTCAAGCTGTTCCTCAAAAGATCCTGCCTTAGAGACCTTACTTCCTCCAGATTGTTTCGTGCTATGAACAGATCCTTGATTTGGTTCGTTGCTGGTTTCAACAATATTTCTTAATTTTATGAAGAAAGTGCCATTGGGCCAGAGAACCTAGGAATGCAATCAGCAACAGAACCAAAAAGTCACTTCCAAATAATCCTTCTGCATAATTTCCTCATTTTATAATCTTAAAGTAGCGCAATGTTGACACATAAGAAAGTCGGGAGACAGCCCACAACCAAAGAAATCAAGATGATATTAGTCAAGTTCCATACGTTATGAGTCTGGCATACTCCCTAATATTAGTTGACTAAATCATATTATAAAGCTTATTTCTCAAACAAAGAAAAAAGAAACTACCTTCTATGAAATCACTGACGAATATAAAAGTGCATACAAATTAACATTTTATGTTGCAGCACAAATTAATATTCTTTCCCCTGACACTAATTTCCAAATGCTGATGTCTTCCTATCTATTTTCACATATGCCACATCAAGTTCAAAATAAATATATATGTAAGAAATACTATCTACATAAGTGCAATAATTGTAGATGGCAGACTTTGAAATCTAATAAGGAACGGAATTAGCTGAAGTGTCATGCTAAATGAATCACATTAAAATAATTAAATTTATTACATCAATGATCAAAGATCGAATTATGGAACATTGATGAATTGCCACATGCATTAATTTTATGAAGAACTCTCAAGGAGGAAATCTAGTGTTGTAAAAAAGATTAGAGGCATAACATGTCAAAACTCCTAAAAAGGGAACCTGCACTAAAGTTTGCTAAGAAGGGACTCTACACCATTGTCCTTTTTTGTAATTCCAAACTATTTCTCTTCACCAATCAAGAGTTTTTTTTCCATTTGTCATCTAGTTAATGCAATCTGTAAATACTGTAAGTCCAGAAGCAGAAGCCAAGAAAAATTTGCTTCAAAGGTTACAATCAGAAAACTAAATGCTTACATCTTGAATCCATTTAATTCCCAAAGCAATAATATCATCTCTCCGTAGCCAATGAATTTGCCTTAACAGCCAATCATCAATAGCATCCTCCATCATTAACTGCATAATTTCCTTTGATATCCAAAATACCTGTCTTCTGCGCTAACAAAAATGGCTTTGTTAGATGCTCGCTAATGATGCCATGTCATGGGAATAATACGCATACAAGATACCTTCCGTGCAGGGTTTTGCTAACCTACTGCATAGGTGTGTTACAGTTACACCCTCCCCATTTTCTAATTTCCTTAAATGTCCTAGCCATCTTAATATTAGTCTTTTGGGGGCTTTTTTTGCCTCTCACCATAAATCCCCCAATTCACCTAAATGTCCATACTTCTTATTTTCCAGATCGGTAGCTTCATTCCTTTCTCTTCATTCTTTGGTATTTCTCAAACAATCAAAAGAAAGGAGTTTTTCAATAATTTGGTATTTCTGAGTTCAGAGTAAATCATGAACAATGAGCAATCAGGATCCACCAAGATAAAGATTTTATTCAATTTAACACTTCTTTTGTACATTCATTGAATTCAGCTCACTGGAAACTATAAACTTTGAGTCCATTAATCAGAAGGCAAGAACAAACAGAAAGGCAAAAAGGCAAATCTATAAATGGAAATTCTTAATCTGATCGCAGGGCATAAACACTTTTTTAAAGGCAAATAGTATATTTACCCATAATCTGATCAACAAAATGGAAGTATATTAATTCTTACCTCCATTAATGGCACTGTAAATGTTGAAAGAAGACTAGATGCAAAAGGAAAAAAACTTGAAATTTTAAAGAACCATGGCTGCTCTTTCCCTTTTTCTCACTAGTGAACGAAGTTTGGGTGATGTAGGGGAGGGAAGAAAAAATTGGGAATTGTGGATTTATGGTGAAAGTACAAAAATAAATCCCCAAAAAGGATCAATCTTTAATGAGGTGGCGAGGACATTTAAATATTGTTACAATTTTGTTGAAACCATGTCTAAATTTGTGAAATCCTGGATCATCTCCTTCTCTCCTTGTATTCCCATGCGAAGAATGTGCATACTTTAGTAGTTCAGCTTTCCAGGATGGCAAGTTTGTAGTTTTGGCATAATTTCATATCAAATATTATATCGACCCTTCTAAATCATTTTTAGGAACCAAATTAAGCATGAAGATGTTAAACATGGATGATGAAACTGATCCAATAATGAAACTATCAAAGAGAAGTAAAATGTAGGATAACAACTCTCAATTTGATACCAGGAGGGGATGGGATGGGAAGTAGAGAAGTACAAAACATGTTGTTGTCACCTTAGCCAGCCTCTTCTGTTCAGCTGAAAAATCTTGTCCACCAAATTTAAGATAGGTACACTTAAGTTGGGTGGCGTCCACTGAAAGGAAAAAAACCACATGAGAATGAGTAAGCAAAACAGAAGCACGTGATATTAAGGAGGGACAAAAGCAGCCCAGCACAAAATCAAGCACCAGTAGCTGACTGGGGGGCGAAAAAATCAGGGTGGCAATGGGGCTGCGATGGGAGGGTTTAAACCGATGTGCGGCGGGGTAGGTTGAACCAGTTTTTTAAAAAACTTGGTGGGGTGGAGTGGGGCAGGTTGCAGACTTCCAGGCGAAATCTCTGCTTCCAAACACCTTCATTTTAGCTTCATTTCTCTAAAAAAAATCCACTTCACTGCTATCTCTAATCTGTAACCGTTTCTTTTTCACTTTCTATTTCAAAATCACTTTTGATTTTCTTTTTCCATTTATTGAAGAATCATTGAGTTGCTACAGATAAAAATACTGATTCATTACAAGCAATATGTTTCTTCTAAAGATAGTTTTCTTTCTTTATCTTTAAAATAGAATTATTTGACTATTCAAGTTGATAACAGAGATAGTGGATAACATTGTAATTATTTCTTTCTATAGTTTTCTTAGATTTTTTAGTGAAGCATGTCATATATTAGGTAAAAAGAGTCATACAGTTTAGAATGCTTAGCAAAAATAAATTAGTATAAAATACTAATGAACGTGATGGAGAACTATTTACTATGTCATTCAAGAAATTTTTGGATCTGTTCTTTTACTTACAGTTGCATTGGACTTTTGCTAAAGCAATATAAAGTATCCATTTAAAAAAATAATGAAATTATAAACTTCTCTATTTTAACACAGTAACGGAAGGAAGAACAAAATGAAAGAAAACTAAAATAGGCTAGGGTGAGGCGAGTAGGTTGAAAGTAGAAAAAAATGTTTAGTGGGGTGGGGCAGGTTGAAATTTTAGCAGGTTAAAACTCAACCCGCCCCATTGCCATCCCTACTGAAATATATCAGATGAAATACAGTTGATATCATTTGATCAGAAGGTTGACAAGAACCTAACTTGTAAATATATCGCATGCTGAATCTGAAATCATAGCCTGCGTCCAAGCTCCCCAATGAGCTAAACAGGCATCAAGCAATTATTACTCTCTAGTTCCTACCAAATTGAATGCTCATAATCATTTTCAGTTGTTTCACAGTTATTTCCCTTTCCCAAATTTTTTTTTGGATAAAGTCATAAGGTTTTTATATATGTTTGGGCAAAAACATGCTGGTATATGAGAAGTATACCAACCCTTCCCTGAAAAATAAACTTTAACCCCCTTCAATTGCCCCATAACTGACGGGAAAGTTATCCTCGGGTATGGCCCTACTGTATAAGTAATCCAATTGGGAGCATTCCAGACATGGGATTAAGACCAGACTGTTTTTATCTCACCTAATATGAACCTTAATAAAGCATGTTAATCACTCCTCGATACAAATAACACAATCCATATATGCAGAAAAAAGATGAGGTCATGCACATTCACTTGCATCCCTCTGATAAGACATGATTCCTAAGTTCAGATGTCTGTTAGCACGTCTATTGGTCTTCATTCATGTTTTCAGCAGAATAAATTTCCAAAGAAGATCAGAACTTCTATATGTTCTCCCAATGGATATCCCGTTCACTAGAAGTAGAAAAGGGAAAAGAAGAAAGGGATACCTCTGGTGGCACTCCAACTGGATCCTCTTGTTGACTTGGAACTACTGCCAAACTTGTCTCTGGAAATCCTCCAGAACTGACTGATTTACGTTGTAGCCCAGAACCATTCTTCAAATCAGCCGCTGAGCTTACCATCTCTTCGTCATGTTTAACCACCCGAGGGGGAAATCCTTTTGAATTCAACTCATTGTCCGAATGCCACCCATTGTCTTCTGAACTAGGTCCTACTTCCTCATGCCCGTGGCGGCTTCCATCTTTATCACCGTCATCATTGTCAGAGAAACTATTAACCGACTCAGAGTTACTTTGTGTTAAAGCCAGTTTATGTATTTCCTCCACGTTCCAAGACAAATTCCTGTCTGAAGTAGAGGTAGTAGGTTCATAAGAAGAAGATGAAGGAGAGCCAACAACTTTACGCATCAAGCCATCAGAAACGCCTTTAAATTGACGCACAATATCATCCACAGCATCATCCACGTTAACTGTCACAAAGGTTGAGTTCAATCAGACTATAACGAATAAAGTAACTACCATATACCAGGTAACTCACTCATTAAGTTCATTCTTAAGCAATCAGAGAAAGATGTACAAGTATATTAAGGAAAATAGCAATCATCTTTCATAGTTATTCACCTAGCAGATTGATTGAATGTGACATTAAAGCTTCTTAAGCATTGGTAAACCGCAAAGGATTCATTACTGAACATTTTAACTAGTACTCACTTAAATCCCTGCCAAGAACAGCCAATATTTTTTCCTAGTCGATAGGCTTGAACAAAATCCATCGTCCACATTATTTTATTTTTTTGCATGAAAATTTTGGAGTCAAGAAGAAGTGGTGGCGCCAAAATGGTCAAAGAAAGGACAAGAAGATGAAAATTATGAAAGGTAAGAAACCTCAGCCAAAAACCGGCATAGACTGCCCTGTTGAGGTATCAAGATCGTAGGAGTTCTGATACCATGTGAAAGTTTGAGTATCTAACCAAAACCTTAAGACAAAAATGAAGTTGTCAAAGACCTTATAAACCTAATTGGATGCCGTTATATACTCGAACTGAGAGATTATTATATAACTCAACAACCTTCCACATGTGTAACCAACTCTAGGGATCACTCATGTATTTGAATGTGGACTAACGAGTGCAAGAGTGACCTACAAAGGTAGGCTCAGATATCATGTGAGAGAATGAGATAAGAAAACACATTAATAACTTGACAATTCAGTGAATACAAGAAACCTATTTATAGGTGTCGAATATAAATCATATAGTACTTGTCCAATACGGAGTGTAACTTAAGAACTTAACTCTATTCTAACACAATTAAATAAGCAAACTATTTGAAGTTCATGATTGTAGATAATATTATGTGAAGAAAAGTAGCACAGCGTTTCGCCTCACATTGTGATTTAATAGTATAATACTCTGTTCAAACTTTAGCTTTATAGTTTAGCAAAGCAGACTCCCCAACTCACTTCAAGAATTAAGCATTATCTGAAGTTGGAAGCAGATACCCACACTGCATACTATGTGAAGAAACTTGGTACAAGTTATTCTGGCCTTCAAATGGAAATGTATTATTGCAGTCATCAACAGGAATACTCTTACCACATTCCATGTATACGAGTATATAGACGTAAAGTATCCAATGGAAACACCAGAGTCATCACATAAATAAACACAAACATGTTGGTTGGAAGAAGTGAAGTACCTGCCAGCGTTCTCATCACTGAAGAAGATTTTCCAAAGGAGTAGTTCTTCATAGACATAAATCAGGTATTAGTTAGGGTTAAAACAAGCCTAGATCTATATGACATGATGGTAAATAACCTAACAAACTTCAAGAAATACATACCTTGGAAGAGGCACTGAGAAAATCCCACACTTCATGTTGCTCAGCCACATTGGCAATTGTCAACAGATCCTGTTAGGGAAAGAACGTTTAAAGCAACCAGAAGGCACAAATATTCCAAATAGATATAAAAGCAGTGCTGTGACATACTTGCAGATATTTATCAAGCTGAATGCAACGCTGATGAACGAATGCATCTTCTGTACTAGATGAAAATATCCTCTTAGGAGGCAAATGCAATGTGTAATTAGGAATATCCTTCAGGTGTCTATGCAATCTCTCGAAGTTCCTGTATCTGCTTAAACGGCACCCAATAGGAAGATATCAGCTAAACAGAGCCAGCGAAAGTTGAGAAAAGAACTTGTTCAGTGTTCAAAGGGACTTCTTTAATTGCAATACCAAAAAATTCTAAACACAATAACATTGAAATGAAGATGTTTTTAGATGATAGGGCACCATTAAGTAGTTAAAATATATATACATGAAAACAATACCTTCTCTTTACAAACCAAGTACTGTTATTGGCATCTGTAACCGCGATTGATAACATTGAAATGAAGATGTTTTTAGATGATAGGGCACCATTAAGTAGTTAAAATATATATACATGAAAACAATACCTTCTCTTTACAAACCAAGTACTGTTATTGGCATCTGTAACCGCGATTGATAACATTGAAATGAAGATGTTTTTAGATGATAGGGCACCATTAAGTAGTTAAAATATATATACATGAAAACAATACCTTCTCTTTACAAACCAAGTACTGTTATTGGCATCTGTAACCGCGATTGATAACATTGAAATGAAGATGTTTTTAGATGATAGGGCACCATTAAGTAGTTAAAATATATATACATGAAAACAATACCTTCTCTTTACAAACCAAGTACTGTTATTGGCATCTGTAACCGCGATTGATAACATTGAAATGAAGATGTTTTTAGATGATAGGGCACCATTAAGTAGTTAAAATATATATACATGAAAACAATACCTTCTCTTTACAAACCAAGTA
>JAJONR010015405.1:0-21094 GCA_029582245.1 Solanum etuberosum
GTGATTGAATTTGTTTCATCGAAAAATTATACAATATAAATAGAATAAAAATATTTTTTTAATAATATATAAACTATTGAATCCGCTTGTGATAAAAAAAAAAGATTCTATTATGACGGTATGGGAGGCTCAAAATTTTTACGTTTGATCACAAGTTCAGATCCTAGCATGACACTATAGTAATTTTTTTTTAATCTCATACCCTAGTTTGAGCGGCGGTTGAGTTGCGAATATTGATCTTGATATATAATCTTGGTAATATTCACCTCATGAATGAACTAGCTATATATTAATTGAATTAGATCTAAAGTTCGTTTTGCTATCATGTTATCGAAACCAGACACAACCTAATTTTCATGATTTATCGATATTGGATTCCATATTAATATTTTCATGCTGCATATGTCCATACCTAAACGTGTGAAGGTGTTGAGTTCCAACATCTAGGGACGGATTCACTGTCCACAGTTTCCACTTACGGTTCACATGAATCCAATTGTTTTTTATTAATTCTACGAAAATAAATATTTGATTATAAATTCAATTAATACTATTCATATTAATTTAAAATCATTGTATAAATTTCAAATTCGTTATAAGAATGAAATATGAACATTTAATCTCCTTATATGGTACGTATCCTCCCCTCCGAGTTGGTTTCCAATAATAGCATTTGCAACAAAATATTCTACAAGTTGGTATCTGACATTGGCTGTTTGTGCTGTCACTATATGTACGCACATTTCGATTAATTTCATCTGATAACTACAATCAATAACAAAAAACCTTATCTATTAAGAATATAATAAATGAAAAGGAATCACTTAGTGTTTTTGTTTATACTAAAACACAAACCTGAGACTTCATGATTTTTAATCTACTCTATTAGTGGTCACTAAATCACACCTTTGGGTGTACAATAACCGACTAACCTTAAAATTCAGGAAATTCATAATTTTTTTTTTATTGGATGTCATTTTCGAATATTTGGTGTTGTTATTCAGTGGTTGTAACTAGAATTCAAGAACAAAATTTAGAAACAGTCAACATTAGATGCGAATTACTCCCTACGTTTCAAAAAGAATGACCTCCTTTCTTTTTTAGTCTGTTTAAAAAAGAATGACCTTTTTTTTTGTAACATTTTAATTTCAGCTTTCCACGTGACATGTTAAAGACCACAAGATTAAAGTGCAATTTTGTACATTTGACATAACTTTAATTTAAGATCATAAGATTCAAAAATCTTTTTTATTTTCTTAAACTCCGTGCCAAATCAAACTAGATCATTCGTGAAACGAAGTGAGTATCATATTATCGATAAGTGTTTTCACAGTTGTACTTTTTCATGAGAATCAAATTCCTTGTAGTCATTATAATTGCATCCACAAAAGCAATTTGCCCATATCAATAGCTCTCACATTTGCTATACTTGGCAAAGATTAATATTACCCATCTTAATAATTTCGACCATTTACATTGGTCAACCTTATGAAGGAGTATTTTTGGCTTAAGATCCTCTCTTCTACTTAGGGTGGAGTTAATATCTTAAAGGGTCGTTGAACTATAAGAAATTATCTAGCAAAGTCATTCAATTTTGTTTTGTATCAATAAAATCACTCAACTTAAGACTTTTATCTTTAGAAATCACTCAACAACATTTCTTATTAAATTTTTTTAGATATGAACAAAATAAATTATTTTTTATGTTATATAAAAATAAACATGGACCCCATAAATAAATTAAAAAAAATTTAAACCCATTATGCTTCTCCTTTCTTTATTTCTCTAAAAAATCTTACAAAAAATAATTGCTCTTGGAAAATTCTCTAGTATTCTTCTTACGAAATGAATTTATGAAATAACCCATTTCATGTTTAATCATATTTCATGTATTTTTTTTTAAATAAATTTAAATTCCATATATTTATTGCAAAAGTATGATCAAGTACAATTCTAATTTCAATTTCAACTTTATTTTTTTAATATAAAATATGTATATTTTTTCATAACCAAATAACTGACTCAAACTGTATTTCTCCGGACTTGTGGTTGTAGACAAACAAAAAAAAGTGAAAGGAATGATTCTATTCAGTTCATCAATTGACATTCTGACGTATTTTATAAAAAATGTTCATGCCCAAATTGCTCTTGTTTTCCTTCCTTTATCGTTGTATTAAATTTTAAAATTATCATGTCATATTGCGTAGAAAGTTTTGTATTTTTATAAGTAATTTCAAGTTTAAGGTATTACAATATGACATAAAAATAATTTATTTTAGTGAGGAATGTAGTTGAGTGATTTTTAAAGATAATAACCTTAAGTTGAATGATTTTTTTGATACAAAACAAAGTTCAATGACTTTGCTAGATAAATTCTCATAGTTGAATGATCTTTTAAGATATTAACTCCCTAGGTTGCTGTGGAAAAAACTGCTCTTTTCTTAATCAGAAGTCTCAAACCGAAGCCTGAGTATGAAAAAAATTCTTGATAAGGAGTACTTGTCCCTGAATGGGGCCTACGCGGTCCGAGTTTAAATTAGTGAGACTCCAATACGAATACCGACTATCAAATGAACCCCCACCCCACACACAAAAAGGGGAATATTATCTCAACCTAGCCTTGTACGTAGCCTTTATAAAGGGCTACCACACGAATTTAACAGAGAGAATTTCAAAATTTATAATCTAAAACAAGTTATAGATATTTGTGTGTCTATAAATCATTTCATTATAAATAAATCACCCTATGAATCAATAACAATCCTCTCTTCGTATGTGATGCAAGAAAATTACATCACATAAACTGAACGATAAATACATAAAAGATGTCTTTTTCTTTTATTAGTACATAAAAAAAGTTGAGTTGAACTTCTATCTATATCGGACAAAATTCTTCCTAGCTCTTTCCACACTTCTACTTTTAAAAAATATAACACGTTGATTTATATTGCAAAACGTGTTTGATTTATGTGTTGCATCTATATATGTGAAGCACTATTTCTAAGTTTCTTTTTTGGTACACAACCACTATTTCTTTTAGTATAATTAAAAAAACAAGTACACTTTCACATGCATCTGTGTTAATGGGACAGAGAAGTAATTATTTTAGTTATTGAAAACTTCATGCACTTTGCTCATTTCTATCTGATATATATGTCATAAATAATTTGTATTTGCAAAAATAAAATTGATAATTGTGATGTCTGAACCAATAATACGCACCTTGACTAATTTCACTGAAACCTGTTATTCCACCGGCACAAATAGAGTAACTTTATGCAATAATATTCCGATCACGAATCCCGAGTCTTTAAAAGTAATCTCTTTCAAGTAAACTAACCTGCTTGAACAATATAATACTACTGGTGGAAGAACTTGTTTATAGTACTCTAAAATCATATTTTTTGTAACAAAATACTGTATATTTACAAATATATCTCCAATTAACCCAAAAAAGAAGGATTTAGAAAACAGTCTCCAAATAACAAGCAGCAACAACAACAACAACAATATATCCAGTATAGTCCCACAGTGTTACCAAACAGGCAAACAATACCAACAAACATGATCAATCCACGAAAGGTAAAAATAAACAACTTACACAAAAATGTGATTCATGAGTTTATAGTGTTTCCAAGAAAGACAAATGAATTTAGCCATAGTTATTAGAAATTACAACAAAATTCCTGACATTTTGACCATAAACTAAAAATCTAAGTTAATGTACTTTGTTTGTGACATTGGTGTTCGGACTAGCTAGCCTGTACCTCGACTAATCCATCTGGCTGCACAGTATGTCGGGTAAATTTTTCCTAAAAGGTTGAGATGAATTCACATTACATAACTGGGATTAGAACCTGAGACCTCGTGGTGCTTACTCCTATGCTTCTACTACTAAATCCAACATTTCGAGTACTAGTATGTATTCCTTTTAAATTTGTGTATGCTACAACTCATGTTGAGACTTCAAATTCCATCAACAAAATAAAAGATAAGAACAAGGTACAACGCGAATAAAATGTGTGTTAATATATTCTGAAGTATAAAATGAAGTACAACTGTGAAAACACTTATCTGATGCCTCTTGTAAGTATAGTCAATTTAGGCCGCTACAATATCTATCATCGCCACTTGTGTAGCAGGAGATCGATCCATATAGAAGAATCTGATTGCAGCATTGATGCCATACACAGAGTTAAGGGCCAAGGACTGCTTTAGTTTAGTGGAGAGAGTTGTTTGTCAACCTCAAGTCACAATCATTGGCAATAAATTCCATTTATTTTCACATTTCTTGATGCTCATTACTCATATTCTTAGGAACTTTGACAATAGCAATGAAGAGGAATTTTTTCCTATATAAAGTGAACAAACTAACCCACCAACTTCTCATATCAACCACTTGAGTACTAATATATCTTCTTTGGTATCTTAAGAGCCAAAAAAATGGATAAGATAAATGTGGAAATGGAGTGGATAACGAGAGCAGAATCAGTAGAAATTGATGATCAAAAACTGGTTTATGATTCTTCGGTTGATCATAAAGGACGAGTTCCTCTTAGGAGTTCAACTGGTGTATGGAAGGCCTCCCTCTTTATTATCGGTAAGCATCTATACAACAACTAGCATACACACCAAATAGCTTCACTTATATGTCTAGTTTTTGTTGCTCTCATGATTTATAGTTACTCGAAGATCAAGAAATTTAGATTCTGCATTTTTGTTGAAAATGCTCCTTTATAGTTATGTAAATGGAGATACTGATGAACCGTTACCTTAACAGTGATTGAATTCAGTGAGAGGCTGAGTTTCTTTGGAATAGCTACGAGTTTGATTATATACTTAACAAAAGTCATCCATCAAGACCTCAAAACAGCAGCAAAAAGTGTCAATTACTGGACAGGAGTCACTACCTTGATGCCATTGCTGGGAGGCTTTCTCGCTGATGCATACGTGGGACGATTCTCCACCGTTCTTCTCTCTTCCACGGTCTACTTCCTGGTAAACACAATTTCCGCTCCTTGCAATTTTCAACATCAAAATGGTAGTTTAGAGTACTTCCTTAAGAGAAAGAAAAACATGTGCAAAAGCTGTTGACCCTACTAGAGTAGTAACACTAATGAAAACTTTTTGGAAGTCCAATTTGAACAACAGAAAATCGGATCACAAATTTGGTTCTAGAATCATTGAACTTTAAGACATTGTAATGAATCGATGAATTTTCTCTTACTTGTTCTGGCTTAAATGTGGATCAGGGCTTGCTTCTCTTGACAATGTCGAGAGTGGTCCCGAGCTTAAAACCTTGTGAGAGTGACCTCTGTGATAAACGGAGGAACGTCCATGAGCCAATCTTCTTCCTAGCAATCTACTTAATCTCTGTTGGAACCGGAGGACACAAGCCTTCTCTTGAGAGCTTTGGAGCTGATCAGTTTGATGATGAAAATCCTGAAGAAAGAAGGAAAAAGATGTCATTTTTCAATTGGTGGAACTTTGGGCTATGCTGTGGACTATTACTTGGTGTTACTCTTATCGTTTATGTACAAGAGCATGTTAGCTGGGCCATGGCAGATGTAATACTTACACTAGTTATGGCTTCTAGTATAGCCATCTTCTATGCAGGGAAGCCAGTGTATCGTTTCAGGAAAAAAACTGGAAGTCCATTAACACCCATGCTAAACGTGCTCGTAGCTGCAATTAGGAAAAGAAGCCTTCAACTTCCTTCAGATCCTTCTCATCTACATGAAGTTCCCGAGTCTGAAACTACCCAAAGGAGGCTCTTAGGCCACACCAAAAGGCTAAAGTAAGATTCGAACTTAGTCGTGATTAGGTTATGCAATTACTCAGGAAAGGTGAAATATGGTATTGAAAACAATTTTTTATCATACTTTACAGGTTCCTTGATAAAGCAGCAATCCTAGATCGAACTCAAGATTCGACAGAACAGCAACGGAATCCGTGGAAACTTGCAACTGTCACCAATGTGGAAGAACTGAAGTTAATTATCAACATGATACCTATTTGGCTAACCACTTTACCGTTTGGTATATGCGTAGCACAAGCTGCAACTTTTTTCTTAAAACAAGGCGTGACAATGAACCGGAAGATCGTTCACAATTTCGAGATTCCCCCAGCCTCAATATATGCCCTGACAGCTGTTGGCATGATAATATCCGTTGCTTTCTATGACAAAATCCTTGTACCTTTCCTGAGAAGGACAACAGGAAATGAGAGAGGCATAACTATTCTCCAAAGGATCGGTATTGGAATGATCTTCTCGATCTCTACTATGATTGTTGCAGCTTTAGTCGAAAGAAAAAGACTGAATCTTGTTAACAAAAATCCACTCGAAGGTTCGAGTTCAATGAGTGTGTTTTGGCTAGCCCCACAATTCCTTATCCTTGGAATAGCAGATGGATTTGCCTTAGTGGGATTGCAAGAATACTTCTACGATCAAGTACCCGATTCCATGAGAAGTTTGGGCATTGCACTTTACCTTAGTGTAATTGGAGCTGCAAATTTCATTAGCAGCTTGTTGATAACCATTGTGGATCATATCACAGAGAAAAGTGGCAAGAGTTGGTTTGGAAAGGATCCAAACAGCAGCCGGCTCGACTATTTCTACTGGTTGTTAGCTATCATTACAGCAGTGAATTTGTGTGTTTATGTCATTGTTGCGAGGAATTATTCGTACAAGAATGTTCGCTGTAAGGCAACTATGTCTGTGGCTGATTGCGATGATAGGGATAATCGCAAAGCAATGGTTTAGTTTATGTAAATATTCATCAAGCTTTATTTAAGAAGTTCACTGAAATAGTAGTAATAACAATGTATTCTGATAAGCTAAATGGAAATAAAATTCCTTGTTCAATCTCAGTCACTTCAATTGCTTTCCTCTTGTAAGTATAGCTAATTTAGGCCGCTATAATATCTATTATCGCCACTTTTGTGGCAGGAGATCGATCCAAATAGAAGAATCTGATTTCAGCATCAAATGCCATTCGCTGAGTTGTTTGTCAACCTCAAGTCACAATCATTGGCATAAATTCCATTTACTTTCATATTCCTTGGTGCTCATTACTCATATTCTTAGGAACTTTGACAATAGAAATGAAGAGGAATTTCTTCCTATATAAAGTGAACAAACTAACCCACAAACTTCTCATATCAACCACTTGAGTACTAAATATATCTTCTTTGGTATCTTAAGAGCCAAAAAAATGGATAAGATAAGAGATGGAGCGGATAACGAGAGCAGAATCAGTAGAAATTGATGATCAGAAACTGGTTTATGATTCTTCGGTTGATCATAAAGGACGAGTTCCTCTTAGGAGTTCAACAGGTGTATGGAAGGCCTCCCTCTTTATTATTGGCAAGCATCTATCAAACAAATAGCATGAACCAAATAGCTTCACTTATATGTCTAGTGTTGTTGCTCTCATGATTTATAGTTACTTGAAGATCAAGAAATTTAGATTCTACATTTTGCTGAAAATGCTCCTTTATAGTTATGTAAATGGAGATACTGATGAACCGTTACCTTAACAGTGATTGAATTCAGTGAGAGGCTGAGCTTCTTTGGAATAACCACAAGTTTGATTATACACCTAACAAAAGTCATCCATCAAGACCTCAAAACAGCAGCAAAAAGTGTCAATTACTGGACAGGAGTCACTACCTTGATGCCATTGCTGGGAGGCTTTCTCGCTGATGCATACTTGGGACGATTCTCCACCGTTCTTCTCTCTTCCATGGTCTACTTCCTGGTAAGTACAATTTCCGCTCCTTGCAATTTTCAACATGAAATGGCAGTTTAGAGTACTTCCTTAAGATAAAGAAAAACATGTGCAAAAGCTGTTGACCCTACTAGAGTATAACACTAATAAACTGTTAAAATCTGAAATTGGCTAAAATTCGTACTTTAGCTTTCAATGGTTGGTTAAAATGTTCTACTTCTAGATAACTAATGACAACTTTTTGGAAATCCAATTTGAACAACAGAAAATCGGATCACAAATTTGGTTCTAGAGTCATTGAACTTTAAGACATTGTAATGAATCGATGAATTTTCTCTTACTTGTTCTGGCTTAAATGTGGATCAGGGCTTGCTTCTCTTGACAATGTCTAGAGTGTTCCCTAGCTTAAAACCTTGTGAGAGTGACCTCTGTGATAAACGGAGGAACGTCCATGAGTCAATCTTCTTTCTAGCAATCTATTTAATCTCTGTTGGAACCGGAGGATACAAGCCTTCTCTTGAGAGCTTTGGAGCTGATCAGTTTGATGATGAAAATCACTATACCATTTGGTATATGTGTATCACATCACAAGCTTCAACTTTTTTCATAAAACAAGGCGTGACAATGAACCGGAAGATCATTCACAATTTCAAGATTCCCCCAGCCTCAATTTATGCCCTGACAGCTGTTGGCATGATAATATCTATCACTATCTATGAAATTTTTTTTGTACCTTTCCTGGGAAGGACAACAGGAAATAATAGAGGGATTAATATCCTCCAAAGGATCGGTATTGGAGTGATCTTCTCCGTTTCTACAATGATCGTTGCAGCATTGGTTGAGAAAAAGAGACTGAATCTTGTTCACAAAAATCCACTCGAAGGCTCGAGTTCAATGAGTTTGTTTTGGCTAGCCCCAAAATTCCTTATCCTTGGAATAGCAGATGGATTTGCCTTAGTGGAATTGCAAGAATACGTCTACGACCAAGTACCTGATTCCATGAGAAGCTTGGGCTGTTGGGCATTGCATTATACCTTAGTGTAAATGGTGCTGCAAATTTCATTAGCAGCCTGATAACCATTGTGGATCATATCACAAAAAAAATTGGCAAGAGTTGGTTAGGGAAGGATCTAAACAGCAGCCGGCTCGACTATTTCTACTGGTGGTTAGCAATCATGACAGCAGTGAATTTGTGTGTCTATGTCATTGTTGCGAGGAATTATTCGTACAAGAATGTTCACTGTAAAGCAACTATGTCTGTTGCTGACTGTGATGATAGGGATAATCATGAAGCAATGACTTAGTTTATGGAAATATTCTTCAAACTTTATTTAAGAAGTTCACTGAAATAGTAACATCAATGTATTCTGATAAGCTAAAAGGAAATAAAATTCCTTCATTTCCTTGTTCAATCTCAGTCACTTCAATTGCTTTCCTCTTTAAGACATTTATGAGTTCTATCATCTATGGCAAAGACAGAAAATACCTGATTCAAAACACTCTTTGGAATTTCATACTCAGCTATCAAAATACAAGTACCTATAAATATTTTTACAAAGGGAAAAGACTCAAATATGACATTGAACTTTGAGAAAAGGCTCATCTATGTCCTCCGTTAAAAGTTTGGTTCATCTATGCCATTCCTGTTTGAGAAAAAAAACTCATCCATACCATTATTTGTTAACTGAAATATCATAGATGAACCAAATTTTAACGGATGACAAAGATGAGTCTTTTTTCAAAGTTTAATATCATATTTGAGCCTTTTTCCTTTAAAAAATTATTAGAATTGCTCATTTGCACAAAAATACTATTGCAATTAAGATGGTACTAAAATAAGATGTGCGGATTCTTTACTTTCGATATCGTATAAGTCGGATTCTCCAAATGAAGAAAGCTGCTTCGTATTGAACTGAACTATTATCCTGATTCTGCAGGCGATACGTTCAATGTCAAAGGGACCTGCAAAAATTATACATGGAATAAATCAGTTAAACTTGAAATAAACGAGGAAATGAGAAAAATATATGAATTAGAAATGTGAAACAGTAAAATTCAAAATTAAACCAAATGTTGGTGTAATAATCTTTTTCCAAAGAAATAAACTTCTTATTACCTCCCATAAGATGGGTACGAGTAATATCGTAAATCACCAGGAATGTTAGTGTAATGGAGCGAAACATGAGATGAGGTTTTTGTAATTATTCAAATATAAAAAAGTATTCACATGATGTAGGTAAGGTTGGAGTGTCGGACTATGATTTAAGAACATGACTTTTTAGTTTGACATGACTAAGTCCATTGGTCCGTGGGGCTTGAATGAGAAATATAAGTGACATTAGAGTGAATGCATACAGTTTTTTGTATTTTTATATTCATTGATACTGTCTAAATGTGATCATGAATGCAAGAGCGAATGAATACAATCCCTTATATTTTTTGTTGTTTGCATTTTTGTATACATACCGATTGTATTCGTCAATACAACCTGAAGGCGGATATGTATACAAGTGATACAAAAACATATGAATACAATTGCAATTAGAGCGAATAAATATAATCCTCCGTATTGTTTTGTTGTTTGTATCTTTATATTATATACATGCAAGTTGTATTCGTCGATACAACTTAAATGCACGTATGAACACAACAAATATGACCGCCCGACACCTCAAAATATATAGGAGAGCAAGAAAGGCGAGAGAGATTATTTCTTTGGCCTAATATCTCAAACGATTGCTATGAATGATAAACTAAAGCTTAATTATGTCTAAAAGTTAAGTCATTTCTGAAATTTTCAGAAAGGAGCTTTAATTACAGTAATAATAGCTTTCAAACCATATAAAAGAACTTTTCACTTTCTTTAAAATTAGTGAAAGAATAACTGTACAGATAAAGAACTATACAGAATAAGTTGTGATATGTTAAATCATCATATTATATATTAACAGTTTTCTCTTCACTCAGTGTATCGCCTGCCTTCACAGGGATCAGTGCTGATCCTCACACTTGAGCACAGTCATAATTTGAGACCTTGAAACACTTTGCCTATTATTGAGAACATCAATGTAACTCCTAAGCCTATAGCGATCGGAGTTTGTCAGTGAGAATGGAGGATTTAGAATGAGTGATGGTGCTTCTCCTTGAAGGAATGCTAACAACCGTACTGCTTTTGAATAAAACACCACTGCATTTTCAGTCCGACCCATGTACTCATCAACCTGCCACATATTTCAATATACAGTAAATCCTTTAAATTGAATCTTAGAGATGATTCCAAGTTTTTTTCCCTTCCTAATGTTACATGGCGACAATTATATATTGTTGCTAGCAGAAATTAGTTCCACTTTTACCAAACACTACCAAGATAAAATGAAATACTTACAGCTCCCTTTCTGCCGAGGTCTAGTGCAGATTGAAATATCATCTCCATTGCATCTGGTACCTCGGCATTTCCTAGAAACAAGCAACAAACAGACATAAATGTCTTCATCTTTATTTAGATTGCTAGCATATTTTTTCTTGATTAACAATGGATTAAAGCTAAGCTGGGCATATTAAGAGCTAGTTATCATCCTAATAGAAAAAGGGGAGGAAACAAAACAAAGGGCAAACCAAAAGCACAGTAACCGGGTAAAGGGTCACATATAAAGCACAAAAAGGTCAAATAGAACAGGAAGGCACGCAGCACAAGTTTCAGTACTTATTCATACCATGCACTTTTTTCTTTCAGTAAGTTCAAATATTTACCAGGCTCTATATGTTTGGCAAGTTCCTCTGCCTTCCCAACTTCACTCAGAAATGTTCTTTGAATATGAGATAACACATTCTCTGGCCCCAAAGTGTTACAAGTGTCCTTTTTAATGTCAGGCCTAACTCGACTGTCCCTTAAAATCTCCAACAATTTGGCAGTATTTTGGTTTGGACTTCCTTCAATTGCCGATGCCGCTTGTGTATGACAAACATGCAAGGCTTGCTTCCATATTGCAAGCATGACAAGCTCAATTGAAAATGCTTCCAGATGCCTGCCTGCGGCAATCTATAAACAGAACAGAGAAGTATTAGTGAGAGAACATCAGTAATGATCAAATAATAGCTTAATCTGCCAAGCCAAAAAGAATCACGAGGAGGCAGAATCGTCTACCAAGCTATCAAGATTGCTAGTGAACACTGAACAGAAGAATGCATACAGTAGCACCAAAGAAAAGTTTCTAAAGAGTAGGCAGATGCAGATACAAAGATATCACCAGCATTCAAACATTTAGCACCACCTAAAATTAAAAAGGTTGGTGCATATTCAAGATATATCAACTATAGGCAGATACAGAAAACCTATAATCTCTTGAATCAATACCGACTTAAAGAACAAAACACAATAGGAGAGATCAACTAGATGTGATTAGGCTTAGATCATATCATTACACTTGCACCAAGTCCAATGTTATAAAAAAAATTTGTATCTTGGGATAAATGCAAGATATGAACATCTAGTTTTGGAGAAACCCTGCTTTAAAATACGAATTATCTACAGTTAGAATAAAATAGGAACGAATAGAGCACAATGGAAACTAAGACACATTACCTGACCCTATTAGTTTGGGATTGAGAGCAGTTGGTTGTTGATCATGTATGGGATGTTTGGTTAAGTCAAACTTGCAAAACTAGATATCTCCAATATAGTTAGAAATTTATATTAACCTAGAAAGATAAATGAAGCTTAGATCATAAATTACAAATCAAAATAGAACGTGATACCATTTAAATGACCTGGTCCACCAGGGAAAACACTTCGTTTTGCTTTATGAAATTCTTTTAAAAGGTTTTTCAGGAATTAAAAAGTTGACTTTATGTATGTAAAGATGTAAAATACTTCAGGAAACAGCTCATGTTTGTACTTAAACACCTTCTATTCACATTTATCACAATACAAATATTTTCAACTCAGAAACAGAAAATGATTTCAAACTTAAGATATTGAACACAATGCAAAGCAATAAATATGTTTTTAACACAAATTCCAGTAATAAACAGCAAAAAAAACAAAAAACAAAGAGCAGTCTATCTGCACCTAGATGAAGATGTTCATCCTTCTACTTTTTACTATTGATAAATAACTGGAAAAAATACATCTTCATCATACCTAGGTAACTTGAAAAATGCTTTTGAAGTACACGGCGATGAAAAACTTGATAAATTTAGATGACACAAGCTTGAGCAAAGATGTTAGACCCCTACTATGCATGCAATGAATCAATGATAAACAAGAGTTGCAAGACCACCACAGAACTGTATTGCTCTCTAAATGAAGAGTAGGAGAAAAAAGATTGCAGGATATAATGAACTAGACTCAAGTGTTCTCCCTCCACCCCTGCATGCTAAGAACCACCTAACATATTCAGATATAGGACTTCTAACATTTTTGAAGGGAAAATGCCTTAACATGAGTTACCTTCTCATTGACCAACTCTGTGATAGCAGAAGCAGAATGTTGCAGCGACTCAATTCTGGCTATGCCATCAGTTGGCTTCTCCAGAGGGTCTACTATATCTGTGGATCCTTGTGAAGCTCCTGGAGCAGAAGAGGGACTTTCCAACCTTAGTACTATGCTATTAGTTGCAGGACCAGCAACAACCACCGGCTCACTTAATCTAGAGTCTATGTTCCCAGAGGCTTGCAGGGAACAACTTGATCTAAATGGTGTATTGCTAAGCCTAGAAACACCTGCTGAAGAAGATGAGTCCATGAGGGACCCAGAAACAAGGACATATTCCCGCTCAATCAATTCGAATGAATCCGCCACTGTTGGATCAGTCAATCAGGTGAATGCCAAATCAGCAAATTTAAATCTGAGCAAACTAGTTATAGGATAAACAAAAGGAAAATTTTCATTTCAAATATGTAGGCAAAAAGAAAATTTGGAACATTATTGAACAGAGCACCTCTTGGACATAGTCTATGGTCCATAGAACTGGATTCCTTCAGCTTGCCTTCTGAATGTCGGTGTTGGCCAGGACTAGAACCAATAACATTTGATTTATGGTTGATGTTGCTACAATACAAAGGAGGACTGGTTTCGTTTGAAGCACTTGTAACTTCTTTCCTATAATCTTTTGCATCATGAGAAAATCCACAGGAAGATCTCAGTGATATCCCAGCAAAAGAAGGACCACCATCAGGATTGCTGGAATCATCATCTAAACTAAATGGTAAGCCATCTTCTTGAAAAGTTTCCTCGGTGCGTCTTACAGGATTGCGTTCTGTCAGAGAAAACCCATCTATTACCCTTTGAGGTCTCTGATTCCTGTGTAGCATGTCCAAAACATAAAGTCAGTGCCATGAAACGTGTATGTCATATCAAGTATGTTAATTCATCAACTAGCTTACCTAGACAACTCATCAGGCTGCTTCTGTGCAAGAAATGGGTGGTTAAAGAACTCTTCAAATGTCAACCGCTCCACTGTGCATTCAGATATGCAGAAATAGAAATTTTGAACTTTTCATAAGAAAATGCCATGTAACGGTTAACTCTGGCTTTCAATCTTATGGCCTTTTCGATGGCAAAGCATGTAAAAAACTATGATCTAAGTACTGAGGTTTTGGAAACAATCAATGAGTGGATTTTAAATTATTGAAATCTAGTCAACATAAAAGAAGTACCTGGATTACGGCGCAATAACTTTTGACACAAATCTATGCAATCAGGACTTAGATTCTTGGCATCTAGAGGAAATTGCAATTTAGTGGACCTCACTATGTTTTGGAGCAACTACAGGAAAAATGGAAAAAAGTTAAAACAGGTCTGGCTACAAGGCATTTGAATGTCACCAGTCAAACTGAAATTGAAACAACCAATAAGGTAAGTTACTATGTACAGCTGAAAAGAAATTAAACCTGTATTTGATTGTTTCCAGTAAATGGGGTTTTGCCAGTTACTAGCTGGAACAGAATGGCACCAACACTCCAGAGATCTGCCTGTGTTTTGAGCCAAAAGTTAATATGAATTTAAAAGAGAATAGCATATGGACTGGTGTGTGTAGAAAGAGAATAACACCTTTGCATCATATTTTTGAAGTTGCATTATTTCGGGAGCCATGTACAATGGCGACCCACATAGAGTTTCTGCAAGCACCCTAGGCTGCAAAGATCTGACAAGAGAGAATGGTAATTTTGAGCGGACAGCTTAGGAGATCCTTTAACTCTAAGGCTGCAAATCTTAAAACAGAAGGGAAGGATGAAAGAGAATCTAGCAAATGTGTTTTCTGAAAGAGATGAAAAATGTTAAATAAAAGACCTTCTCCGGGTAAGGGGGACATTAGGAGAGTGACTTTTCTGACAGTGTACTACAACTTTACCTTGCAAACCCAAAATCAGCAATCTTCAAGGTGGAGTTGTCATCAGTTGCAGACAATAGAAGATTCTGTAGGATAAAGGCAAAGGGCACAAGTCAATGAGTTGACAGTTCCACAGAACGACAATACAAATTCTTAGAAGTTTCCAGAGTAGTACTTCAAAGAATTACTACCAAAGAGAGACTATTTACTCCTAGAAAACCACACATTTGGTTCCCCTCCCTCAACTAAGATGTACCAAATTGAAGATAAAAATGTCACTATATTTGTTTATAGACAGTCGTCTCCTTGGATTATATGGAGTAACATGGTTAATCAGGATTCATATAGCCGACCCAACTAGTTTGGGATTTCATCTCCTAAATACCTTCCTTTTCTTTGATATATATATTTTGATTAATGAGCTAATAATAAGAAACCTACATTAGAGAAATGTAATTTGCTATTCAAGAATAAGGCAATTGCACACCTTGGTCACCCGTAAGTCATGCAAGTATTTCCAACAATTCAATCGATACTTTTAGTTTCTTCAAATCATTAGCTACTAGGATCTGGTTATCAATATAGTAGATGGCTTCGGACAGAACAAGGCCGCTGCTACTTGGTAATGTCAAATCATTAGTACACAACTGATCAGTAGTCTCTTTGCAGCTGTCAATTTTCTAATATTTATACACAGAAAAAAGCTACAATGGTAGACATTACATGGTCATGACTTTAAAATGAGAATTTCTGGAAAGGAACATACGTTTCAGCACCTAATGCTCCTCCTTAGACAAAAAACAACTAATTCATATGTTTAAATTTGTAGCTTGGGATGTCAAGGCAACCACCAAAGCAAACTAAATTTTGAGCATAACACACGAAGGAAAGCAAACCTGAGGCTTTAGGTCCCTGTGGATTAGATTGTTTTCGCGAAGGACTTTTAGACCAGATGCTGTGGCATGATATGAAAATGAATATTACCATGCAGAATTCATCTAGAAAAGAATATTCAGTCTAAAGTGAATACAGGAAAATAGACAGAAGAAAATAGAAGCTTTACAGTTTACACAAACCTAGCTGCTGCATGAAATGTTTGGCAGTTGCTTCTGCGATTCTCCCTTGACGTCGTTGTATGTACATTGAAAGATCACCCCCTCTGCAGTACTCTAAAACAATATATATTTTCCCCGGCTCCTATAACCCATGCACGTGAGGGTTCATTTAGATAAGAAGCAAAAGAGCGTATATGAAGGTCGGAAAAACATTCTGTTTCTCTTTTAAGCAATTATAAAGCTAGTAACAATGCAACTACAAATAGTAAATATACAGTTCCAAATTTACACTAACATCAAAAAAGGATATACTATCCATCCATAGCTACGCATAAGTGCTGAATTTTTAATCATCATCTAGAGTTTAAAAAGAGAGAGAGCACAGCAAGTTACCGTTACACTTCAAAAAAGGGAAAGCTACTCTTTATAGTGGGAGTTAAATCTCCCTTATACAAGTTAGACACTTCCTCATAATTTCATATTGTTACTAGCCTCTTTCACCAAGCTTCTAAGAAGCCAAAAGTGCTTATTTTTTTAAAAGAAAATGTTTATATTAGAGATTAGCCAAACTTCTAGGAAAAACGTGAGGGGTCGTTTGGTAGCTGGTTTGGAGGTGAGTTACGTAGGTACTATATCTTGCATAAGTAATATCACGTTTGGTACCTGGCATAAGTAATATCACGTTTGGTGGCTGGTTAGGGATAAGTTATTCATGTTTGAAATTAATACAGTGTTTGATTTGCAATTTAGAAACTCAAATAACTATACTAATATAAGTTACGAGGGAATATATGTATTATTTATGCAAGATAGAAAGTGCAATAACTAAATCTTGCATAATTAATACAAAAACTAATACATAGATTCACTCGTAACTAATCTCTATATTACTAATAGATGCATAACTCTAACTAGCTACCAAACTACCCAAGCTTTTTTGACCAGTAGCATAAACAAATTAGTTCAACTAACTATGTAGTACACACAATGAAATTGAATTGAGTATAGTAGGACCTCGATCATGTCGTGCAAGTGAATAATATTAGGATGACTAATTCTCTGTAGAATAACAATTTCAGATTTGAGGCTCTCTTTAAGTTTACTGTTGAGCCGAGCGGTAACAATCTCCTTGATAGCCACTTCTGTGCCGTTGACACGGTGGCGTGCTAGCCACACCGTCGAGAAAGACCCCGCCCCGATTTGCTTCTCAACGACATAGTCCCTAATCACAAATTTCCCACCTCTGCTCGTCGATTGATCCATCACACCTGCAAATATCCCCAAACCCTAACAATCCGAAGAAGTCAAACTGATATTCAGATTATGCCAATTGCAGAATAAATCAAATTCAAAGTTTTTTGTATTGAAGTTTTGGTAGAGAGGCGTACAGATTATGGAGACGAATTGCTGATAATTCAGATAATCAGCGAGGAATTCTGGTGATTGTGATTAAAGATAATGAAGAGCTTGAAGAGAGATATCAATGGAATTCTTCATCTTCTTTTTTATCAGTGTTTGTGTTGAACTTGGAAGTTTGATGCTAGTGTGCCGTGTCAGGGTGCAGCGGTCAACATACATATTTGCACTTAATTTACCCTATTTATCCGGATCAGTTTACGTGCACCTAAATACATTCATGAATAATAATTTTATTTTGTGTAACGTTGTGGTTGTTCCCTCTCCTTTCAGTCGAGTGACTTCGTGCACCTAAATACATTCATGAATAATAATTTTGTTAAAATATGACGCCTCATAATTATTAACCAACTTCATTGATCTCTATATCATGTTCTTAAAATGCTTTATTTATGGAAAAATATAATAAATTGGAGTTCAATATTTATATAATTATCAAGATGACAAACTCATAAATAGGAGTAAAGAATTTGAAGATACAATGGTGCCACTTTTTATTTATTTAATAGGCAGGTTTAATAAAAATAGAATATACTTACAAATCAATGAAACAAAATATTACATCCGTCCACTTTTAATTGTTATAGTTTCTTTTTTAGAGTCAAACTATAAAAAATTTAACTAACATTTTACGATGTATTTTTTTATCATATTGATATGCAAAAAATTAAAATTTATAATACTTTTCGTATAGTTTTTAAATATCTAAAATTTTTTGTTTAAAATATCGAATTAATGTAATCTAATTTAACATTGAAAATTAGTCAAATTAATTTTGAAAAACACAACATGACAAATAAAAGTGAACGAATGAAGTAATAAATTCTAGCTGTGTGATGCCTTATAGGCTCATAGCTAAGGAAAATCATAAAATCAAAGGATTAAAAGAGAGTTTTTGATGAAATTGAAATTATATAACTAAATAATCTAATACAAAATTTCACACTTACCTAGCTATCATAGTGAAAGCAAAACTTGAATCATCTTTTCTAAGAAGAAGGTACATAACTAATTAACACAACATTTACAACATAACAAAATATATAGAAAACTAAATTAGTGTATGCATGGGACAGGTCTCTACTCATCACAATAAATCTAATTTATTTTACATAAATAGTTAATTCATATTAAATACTCGATTGATGAACATTTCAATAATATGTTGAAAATTCTAAAATATAATTCAAGCATAAACTTTTTGTATTTATAATAAATAACACTATAGCAATTTAATTTAAAGTTGATGAAATAATAAATCTAGAAACTCGTGCACATGTGTCTGGGTGGTGTAGTCGGTTATCACGCTAGTCTCACACACTAGAGGTCCCCAGTTCAAACCCGGGCTCAGACATTTTTCCATCGAAAGACTTTTTTTTCCTCAAAAACTTGTGCTTTTTTTTTTTTTGATTTTCCATTCTGTGTTTGGAGCTCTTACTAAATCTAGATGGCGTACTACATGGCCCATTCGGCTTCCAACGAAATTTTCTCTATACACAGCTCGGACCGAAACTGTGAAGCAATCCCACCCCCACTTGACCACAACCCAGGTTAGGTTGGTCTTTTTAACTTTCATCTTCATCATTGCACCATTCCTAAAAATTTCAAACCATTTCACTACTCTCCGCAGAGCTGAATTTCCAAAAGCCTTCAGACTTCAGTCCCTTTTTTCCCCTTGCTTTGTGTCCCGTGAATTCTAGGGTTTCACCTATTCTTCAACAATGGATTGGGGAACTGTAACCACAGAGGATCTAATTGAGGCTCTACGCGAAGTCGAGTGGTCATCTCCACCACGTCCCTTCTCTGAATTCTTCTCTCGCTTCACTTTCCCCCGATCTTATTCCAAATGGAACAGTCGACTCAAGTGTAATCTCTACTAGTACGTTCTCTTCATTGGCAATTCAATGCACTAATTAGGTTTTTCTGAATTGCATTTAAATTATTTTTTTTTAAAAATCTTTTGCAGTTACAGGACGAATTACTTTATTATGATTGTGGCTATTCTTGGTAAGGAAAGATTATTGAGTTATGTATATGAACTTTAGCTTTACAGAGCTCATAAGTACATTCATTTGCATTTTGTATTGCAGCATTGGGGTTTCTAAGGAAGCCACTTGCAATTGTTGCTGCCCTTTTGACAGCGCTTAGTATTGCTTTTCTAAATGACAGGTAATCTATTCTGATCTATTGGTGAGGTTTTTTTGCCATTAGAGTTTGAGTTTACATACCATTTGCCTATATTTTGTATTCTTGCCTTCGCTTTTCTAAGGTGGAATGTGGGGGAAAGAGGGTAAATGGTTAGAATAAACAATGTGAAGGAAGGGGGGGGGGGGGTTGATATGGGTAAAGTGGTTGGTTCTTTTCATGAGTCCGCAAACATGGCAAGTTTAAAGAGCCAGCTTGGATTAAATGCACAAGGTGGAACTTCATTAGCAAAGAAAGGCAAATATGATTTGTGTGGGTAACGACAAGGGTGTTTCTGTGACTAACTTCTATCGGCAAGCAAAGTTAAGGGAAGTCAATAGGCAAGTGGAAAATTGAACCTTTTCCAGATAGAGTAATACCTTGGCTTAGTCGTGCAACAAATGAAATATTTTCAATTTTTTTGTTAAGACATGGGACGTGGATCATCTTGAGTGGCGGGTTAACCGAACCCAAGATTTGAAGACTTTATGTGCACCAATCTAAACTTGAAATAAAAACAACAAAATATGGCTTTAGCTGGATTTGAACCTTGGTCTCACGAGTGGTACCTTTGGCTTGTACCAGCGGCACAAGGCACTCCTATGCTACTCATAAGTGCACTATTAATTATATCCTAGTTTCTACCAGTTTCCCAAGATAGATATACATATATACACATGTTTTTTTCACGGATGCATATGCACTCCAACTTTGCATGTGGGTCCGCCTATGGGGTTAACACCTTTTGACATCTATTTCCTTCTTGATCCACTCGTCTTTTTCGTTATGCTTTTGTGCAGGTTATTTATATTCTCTTTTATTCAAATTAAACTTGATGCATTTCCAAACTGTTCTTATTCATAAAATTTCAAATTCTCCTATCTATCATAGGGTTAAAAGTTAGCCTTCCTAGCTGTGAGTTATTTTTCTCGGAGACTTATTTGGCTTTAAAACTGCAGTAGGTTGAACAGGATAGTCTTTTGGTTTGGTCTACGAGTAAATAATACCCTTCTGATGCAGGGATGTAGTAGTGAACTAAATGATTTTTTCATTCGTGACACATTAGCATACCCTGCCCTCCATATGGAGAGAAAATGACGCAAGTCATTTGGACTCCTTGAAAGCTTTTCTATGTTTTTCCCCTGGTCAATAATAATTCTTTCATATTAGAAGGAAAAGCACTCATGTTAGCTTGTTGCTTCATAGCTTGTTGCTTCAGGTTTTCTGGTTATGTGTCAATAGCTAGAAGAATAACCAATTCCAACTGTCTGTTTTACTATCTGTTGGATATACTAATCTGTTTGTTTAGAGATGCATGTGAAACAAATTTTGCCACCTAACATTAAAGTACAGATGTATCTCTTAACTGTTTTTTTTT
>JAJONR010015406.1:0-12864 GCA_029582245.1 Solanum etuberosum
TAAGTGACCAAGAAGAGGATCATAAATTATTTGACGAAGCCAAACGAGAATAAGAAGATCACTGCGTCGCCATTCCTCATAGGCAGGGTTAGAAGTAAAATTCTGATTGTGATTGGGTGGTAGAGGAATCTGCAGCGGTAGTGATTGAAGTCGGGGCGACAATAATGGTTTTTGGAGGAGGATTAAAACCAAGAACAAAGGAGTCAAGAGAAAAGGCTTTGAGTATGTCCAAGGTATTTTCTTTCCAAAGGGAATAGTTGTTCCTGTCGAGTTTGAGGGAAAGGTTCGGTAGTTGGATAATGGAGGAAGAACTGGACTGTTTTGCGAGGGACAGCAGATTGCCGAAATTATGAGAAGCGGCCATAGGATCGAAGGGAAAATCTGATACCATATAAAGAATACGTATGAGAAGTCTTTGAGAAAATAAGAGCAGATTACTGTTCTGCCGTATTTGTTTTGTATTTATAGATTTTGTACATATTGACAATAAGTATAAGAGTCATAATCTAATACCTATTCGAAAGGAAGAGTACTCCTTGTTACAAAGAATAAGCTACGACAATTGAATTTAAAAGTAACTACAATATTTGAATTCAAATAGGTGATGGACTCTAATAGATGGTAAAATGAGTGTTTTTACCAAAGCTTTGCAAATACTTTTTAATTGTCTTGAGTTATTATTTGTTATAACTTATGATCCTTTTATTTTAATTTGTTTGTCTTAATTTTCTTTTTAATCCGTTTAAGAAAGAATATTTTTTTTCTTTTTTGGCAACCAGATCTCTAATTTCAAATTTTCACATGAAAAGTTTAAAAACCACAAAATTAAATGATAGTTTGATACATTCCATATATTTTTAATTTAAAGTCACAAAATTTTAAACTTTTATTTAATTTCTTAAATAATGTGCCAGATAAAAAACAGACAACAAAATTGAAACAAATTTTAGTAAAGATTTTTTACTTAAATCTCCAAATAGGTAAATTCTATTTCAAAAACTTGCTTTTGGCCATGAATTTTTTCACTTTTTTTTTTTTTTTGGATTTGAACTTCAAGAAAACTATGTTTGACCATAAATTCCAACGTTAAAATGAAGTTGAATTTCAAAATTTTTAAGAATATAAAAAACAATAATACAAAATATTTCCATATTTTTACTAGCAAAAGTAAAAAAACAACTCCAATTTATATCCATGACCAAACACAACTGGACCAATTTTAAAATATCCTTTTTCATTTTAAAAACAAAAACTAATTTTCTAAAATTTCACAATGAAACATCATCACCCACTTGTTTCATGTGTTAGAAAGATATACTACTCATTCCTACGTTTTTTTTTACTTCTTGATGTTTATTTTTATTTTTTCAGTTTAAATATACAACGTATATATGTCATTAGTCTGTCTTACCCAAGTGTACTTAATTAGTTCTTTCTTCGTTGATCCCTGCAGTAGGACTTCAGCTTTAGCTGATCGTGTTATGTTCGATATGCATTAATATAAAAGGTAATTTTGTGCATGATACACGGTGCAACAAGAATCCTGTTGGGAGCATCATCCTGAATGGTGCGCGTTTTATGTCATATGTTTGAGGGAACATTACTTTAACAGCATGGTGAGGTATATAAGCAACAGTGGAAAAATTGTGAAATGTTTAACGACGTAAGAACTGCAAACAGGTTTGGGGCTTACTTCTTGGTAGAATTTTTGACCTAAATAACTTGTCATCTGTCCCAAGGAATAGGGCCACATCTTAGGCATGAGTCAATTGCTAACTTGCTTTTTAATATTTAGGCACATGGATAGTCATCTTTCAATAGGGCCCTTGAGACAATGAGTTGCATCAGTGCTTTACCCCAACAGACTTTGTTTGCATGGGTGGTACTATTAGATCACATGCTACACTGAACTTTGTTGTCGTTTTTTTCTTTTGGTTTGGTTTCCCATTCGGTGTCCGGAGCCCATATTGGAGCCCGACTAAATTCAAATCGCGCTCTGCAGGGCCTATTCGGTTAGTGACGCTCCCAACAGGTTTTTCTCCGGGTTCGAACCCGAAACCTGCACTACGACCACTTTGTTGTCGAATAGCGTTTCTCAACTATAATCACTGTATATGTGTAAGCGCCACATACCTGTGTGTATCTAGTAAGCACCATTTGGGGTTTGTTTTGAAAATATGTTTCTGGAAAATCAGTGAATCTTTTATTTATTTTCTTGTGTTTGATACGTAAACAAAATATTTATACACATACACAACCAAGGGAAGGTTTAAATGCAGTCGCTTTTTCATATCCATACAAGCAGGAAGGAATCAGTGATTATGGTTAGGGAGGGAATAAGGCAGGACAAGCAGAGGCCACAACCAATATTTAAAATTTTCAAGGGGCAGGGCAGACTAGGATTAACCCAGCTTGACAAAGAGCTGCTTTTCGTCATGAATAGCCTTTCAAATTTGTATATTTCAAACTGAAAGAGCAATGTGGTCTCTGAAAAAACAAGTCATGGTCTTTCTAATTGTGTCTGGCAAACTTGTTAATTGGGATAAAAGTTATTTCGTAATTTCTGCTTACAAGACCAATAGAATTAGAAATTGTACTGGTATTATGGAATAAGTCCTCTTTTCCTTTACTTATCTTGGATGCCTCATGTATGTTGGTAGAAAAAGACTGCACTTTTTGATCATATGGTTAGTAAAGTGGTTTAGAGGCTTCAATGGTTGGCATGACAAGTTACTATCCTATTATGGCAACATTGTGCTAATTAGGACTGCTCTTCAATCTCTTCCCATATATACTCTTATCTGTTTGACTCCTCCTAAAGGTATTTCATTGGAGAAGACATATGGGAAGAAATCACCTAGAATTTTCGTCTCTACTGAGATTTGAACCTGAGACCTCAAAGGTTCTCAACCCATTTCATTGAGCACTAGGTCACACTTTTAGATGCCTCTTTGGTCTACTTTTGCCAAACATAAATATTGTAATAGATCTCACTTGATCAGTAAACAATGGTACTCGTAAATTCCATGGCCGGACACATATGCTTCAAGTTAGGGAAAAGGCGGAGGGTCACATGATTCGACAAATCAACTCAGGTACTTGAAAAATTTTGGGGGGCAATTGGACTCGTAAAAGGTCAACTTGCTCATCTGGTTCCTGAAGGGGCTACAAGCTCCAAGCTATCTGTTAAAAGAGTTCATCCTTGATGGAAAATGGAATCTGGCTAAATTAAATTTATTTCTCCTTGAGACCTCACAAATGGTGGAAAGTACTCTAACAAATTAAAACAACTTGTCATCTGGTAAGAACTAACAGACCTAAACAACCTCTATCAACAAGGTATGACATTCTTTTGTTCCTTCTAAAATTGTCTTTTCTTACTTCGAGACTGTGGAAGGATAAACTTCCTTTTGAGGAAGTCATATCCATGTTTGGTAGATATATCGATTCTCATGTAACTGTTACATAGACCCTGAAAATGAAAATATTAATCATGTTTTCAGTGAACGTAAAACAGCCAGTTATAGTTGGAATCTGTTTGATGCAACTCTTGATATTAAGCATAGACCATATCCCATTTAGATATTTGATAAGACTCTAGGTGGCAAGAAAGAGCTGTAAATGATGTGCATAAATTAATCCCTCATATTACTCCTATTATTATATGTAGGACTCATTGGAAAGAAACATGTTCTTAGAGATATGGAAGGAAGAAAAAGTTTAGTGTATATAAGATGGAAATACTAATAAGATGACAAGCAGCAACAAGCAAAGCTTTTCCAAAATGCAAGCTAAAGATGCCATGGACAGTTTTCTGTGATAAGCTAGTGAGGCTGCAACCTATCCCCAAGATCATGACAGTGTATTAGCAAAGACCAGAAGCATGGAATTTCAAACTCAACAAGGATGGAAGCTTCAACAATGGCAATAGGAAGGCTGGCCTAGGAGGAGCTCTCAGAGATGACCAAGGGGATTTAATCATGGATTACTCAGTACCAATCTAATGCAACAGTCATAATTTAGCAAAAACTCAAGGAGCCTGGTTTGGATAAAATAAGTTTGTTCAAGATGGCTTCTCTAATTTCATTGTCAAGTTGGACTCATTGCTGGTGAGTAATATGCTGAGGGAAGGGAAGGCTAACAGCTAAAAGTTGAATAAGATAATAGATGATACCTCAAGCATGCTCGTCCAGATTAATGCTCAGTATGCTCATTGCTATAGGGAGGCTAATCAATTTGCAGATTGGCTAGCATAATAGGCAATGAATACTCAACGAGCAACCTCTACTTCTCGGCCCAGCTGCTTCCAAACGGTCCAATGTACCTAGTTTTACGACCAAATATGATAGACAATTTTTTTGTAAGTTAAGTCTTTACTCCTTTAAAAGGTATGCTGGGAATAATCCTTTTTGCTGATAGCCTATTTTTTGTAGGATAGTCTCTATTGTTGTATTTGAGGAGGTAAGGCTATTTCCTGCCTCTTGTACCAGTTTGCTCTAAATAAAATGCAATATACTCAGCTAAACTGGGATTATTTTTTTTAAAATAAATAAATTAACTTTCTATCTGTTCAGGAGCTTCTCTGGTTGAGGAACCACTAAATGGGCTTTTGGTTTTCTATCTGTAGCTTCAATTATAATGTTTAAGGAAGAATATGTTATGTAATGTGTACATTAACTACACAAATTTAGCAGAATAATATGCTTAAAGTTACCAGAAAAACAGAGCTCAAAGTTAGACGTGAGCGTGAAAATAGATAATTTTATGAAAAAATTAGTAAGAAATTATCTCTTACTAAGTATGTGACTAATGTGCATGCTACTATGCTAGGGGGGGATATATTTCAAAGACTACATACATGATACCACTGTACCAGTGACACCATTTATGGTCAAAAGGAGAACAAATAATATTATCTAAATAAGAAAATAAATAGAATACCACAAAGTAAAAGTAAGCAACAACAACATACCCAGTGTAATCCCACAAGTGGGGTCTGAAAGTAAAATGTAAAAAGTAAAACAATAAAAGCATAAACGGAGCAGAGCAGGGTGAAGGTTGGGGCAAGGCCGGGTGACAGGTTGGGCAGGGAAAATATTTGAAAAAATCGTAAATGCGCTGAGCGCGTCAAATTATTTGTGGGTTAAGGCTTGTCCAGCCCCACTCGCCCTGCCCCATCTATATCCCTAATCATGCTCATGTATTTACGTGATTTGGATAAAACTGTTGAAGGGATAAAACAGAATGTACATTTTATTCATATTGAACTACTTGCTGCAGAGAAAAGCACAAATTTACTGAGTAGTAATCTATTCAGAAAGTCTACCTGTAGTATTAGTAATTAGCATTGTGAATTCCCCTAATACAAGGTTAAACTATTGATGCATGATGTAGCGTAATATTCTTTTTCATATTCACACTCAGCAAACAATGATAGCCTAAAATAGTCTAGCCACATAGATAGATTAGCAAACGGTCCAAGATTTACTGAGAAAGGAAAGAAAAAGTGAAGGCAACCGGACTGATACACTAACAGCCTATGGTTGAACACGTCAAAAGCTCATGAGATAATGTTAAATCAGAAAAGCTTTCAGAAGTTGCATTTATAAAGGCAACTTACAACATCTCCCTTGAAGCCATAGCATATAAGAAGCCTCTCTTTAGTCAGTCAAACATATTGGGAATAAACAAGAGTTACAATAATAATCATGAAGCCCTCTTAGGAGGTGCCATGTTATTAATAAGAGAAATGGTTGTACCAATAGCAAAAAGTTGCACCACATATCCTGCAGAACAAGCACTTGGTCAATACATCAATTGTGTGCAGCATATGATGAACCAGCTTTGCAATGTGAAGCTTACCCAGTAGGACAGCTGCAACCTTTAGAGTATCCAAACTAGTATAATTTTGGAAAGTCTAGAAAATAACATCACTAGATTACTTTTTGGTCAAGTAAAAAAGACGGCAAAATATCAAAGAAAGAAGCAAATACACAATAACATCATTAGATTATTTTAATAAAGCCAAAATGATAGCATGAAATCAAAGAAAGAAGCAAATTCAAATAAAATCAAAAGAATGACCAACTTCTTGCAATTGAGAAAGGATCACCACAAGTAGTTGACTAGTTCCGAAGGAATGAAAAAGTAGATAGGCTGTAAAGATGATACTTTGTGAACTCCAAATAAGTCATCGTACTTAGTGCTTGATGGGATTCTTTTACTTCCATATTTTACCAATCAACCCATAAGAAAGCTGTTTGGAACACTGCCAAAGTCACTCCCAACCTCATGGACAATGAGATAAAAAATATCAATTGGTCACTTTGATGCTAAAAAGAGGCAACCATAGAGTGAAAGAGGGAACGGCGCGACTGGTGAACACAGAGCAGTGAATCTTTGACAAAGGATACAAAGGTTATCGCAGGTGGTGATGGTGATAGTAAGAAGGGGCAGCAATAGAGTGATAAGGAAGAGGAAGAGACAAGTGGAACCTTTTTTCCTTTTGGGGCATAAATAGAGAAAGTTGAACTATAACAAGCTACCTACTGTCAAACAACAACTAGTAGCCCCATTTTTCTCATCAGAATGAATTACTACATAATTATACCTCCAATGAGAGATTGTTCATAGCAAGATATGCCACTGACAACAGGATCGACGTCGATGACCCAAAGGCATAAAACTTCAAAAGATAGGATCGGCTTCTCTTTCGACCTAATTATAACAAGATAGAATGTTCCATTAAAAGGTGAATGACTAAATTGATTAGCTCACAAATGCGATTCAATAGCAAACCTAGGTCCCCTGCCATAATAGAGACGAAACCAACTGCAAGGGAAGAAACGGAAACTCTGTTGGGAGACTCCTTCTTTATTAATGAAAAAAATACAGCAGCTGCTATAATCAATTGAGTGACTATCTGCTGCACATGACGCAAGTTTTGTGGTATGATACATCAATATGCTCAAATATTGTTATTCCAAAACATAATGCATATAATGCTCAAAATGAGATAATAAAATAGTTAAGCCTCCCTTTAATTTTAATTATCAATATCAATGTCCCAGGAAGAAAGAAATAACATAATCACGAACGAATCGAACACCAGGGGATTGGAAACACCAGTATCCTATTGGATCCTAAACTAAAATGTCAATTAGTTAATGGTGGCACAATTCAAGTTGAGATGATGAATTAGTGGTATCTTATTGAGAAACTAATTTAACACCATCTCAACACCTTAAAAATAACCATTTCTGACAAAACTAGCGATGTTTAAGTAATAGTAACAAAACAAATTCAACGTACAAACCTGAGCGAAGATCTATTTGGCGAGACGGGACTTTGCCTTTGCAACTTTTGTGTATCCTACCAGACAATTCGCAGTAATTGAATTTAAGAAGATTTAAATGAAACAGAGAGAATGAAAGTGGGAGTTGGGGAAACGGAAAAGAGGAGAGAGTACTGGAATCGACGACCATGCGGTAGGAGAAATCAGAGCCATCGGTTCCCGACGGCCTCCCTCTTGCTACTGCCCTTTGATTCATATTCTGCCTCCTCTTTCTCAATTTGACGACTTCATCAAAGTTGAAACCCAGCAGCGTATTCTATTTTTGACACAAAGCCACACCCAGAAAGAAACTTAATTTTTTTTTTCTGGTAATTTGTGACTCCTAACTTATTCTCTGTCTAGCACAGTGATATAAATGAAAGAATTGGTTTTGCAGGCACCAACAAATTTTACTTAGTTTTAAGTTCTAGAGTATTTATAATAATAAATAAGTAGTATTTATTTTTTATATATATAGAATATTTGAAAAAAATAAGTTTGTAAATATCCAAAAGATCTTAATTTCTTGAAATAAATTATGCACGAGAAAATTATTGAGATCTCATTCCCTCTTACCATTTGAATAGAAGAAATAGCCTTTTTCACATCTTTTAGGTCTAAAAATGAAAGATTTCCGTGTTAAAACAAAACATAAAATAAAAAGATTTGTAAAAAAACTAGAAAACTATTTCTCCCATTTATTTTTCAAAAATGTGTCTCATAACATGCTTGTACTTTTAAGTGATATCTGATAATATATGAGATTATGCTATAGAATATCTAGTGCGACAAACGTAGAATGGTCAAGTAAGAACAGTGGTACGCAAATTAATTATTCTACAATTTCTTCAGCTTTTGCGATTAAAACATTCAGCAAGATCCAGGGCCAAGTAAGAAGTATATGTAGCCAATAACTTTTAGGTGATGTTTTGTATATTTCAAAAGAGTAGCAAAAACATAAAGATGATGCAAGTTTTTCTTTAATTCCTTGTATAGAAACACAAAGTAATAATAATACAAGTTTCAAGAGTGAAAGATAAAATACAAAAAGATTATCAGACACTCTATGCTTCTAAGTTCTACCCTTTCTTTCTGCCTAAAGATCCAATAAGGTACACTTTTGACAAAATGTGAGAAAGGAAATTTCAATAATCTGTACATATATATGTCCACAAGTATTCAGGACTAGGGATGTGCTTTAAAATAACCTAACAGGCCAACAAGTGGTGCATTTACATATGTAGTTGGTTCTGACTGGGCAGCATTAGGTCTAGAATCAACAAAATAATCTTTGATATCAGGTCCTCCAACCACTGCCCCTATATGCAAGTTGGGATTTGGATTTTCACTGAGGAAATATGGTGTCCCTTCTTTACATCCCATCTTCTCTGGATGTTGATCGATAGACGGCAATGAAGCCCCTCTATGGTGTATTCTTTGAGGAAATTTTGTTCCAAATCCAACCATGTATGACATGTTCATTGGATTTATCCCAAGAATATAATTCACCTGCAGATATCATATGTAACTCCGTCAGTTTAGTTTCTTTTTCAAATTTGTCACGATTTCGTTGTTATTCTAATATGTAACACACACTACAATACCTGGCTTCTTGCAAAACGAATTAGCATCTTTTGAGTTACATCAATGTTGCCACAACGAATGACTCTGCTCTTCATGTAGCGCGCATAGGTAAGAAGTAGAAATGACAGAGCTGTTGGATTTTGCATATTACAAATCCCTGATTTGTACATGAGTCCACCTGCAAAAAAGAATTGAGGATGAAAACAATTAGTACAATCATTTTTGCTTTTGAAATGGGACTAGGTGAGGGGACTATACCTGGAGTGTATCTGACTGTATTGGTGGGAGATTCAGGCAATACACTGCAGACGAATATATCAGCGTATGGAAGGAAGGGGTTAGCATTTGAAGGGTTATTGAGAACAAACTGTAGTAATGTCCACAAAGGTGAAAGATGTTAGATTGAATCAAAGACAGTATATATATATGCAGAATAAGTAAGAGTTTGCTCTAGCTAGGTAATAAACCTTGGAGATAAGCACATTGATACCAGCATGCTTGGCATCCCATCCGAATTCTGATAAGCCGCTTTCCATATCTGATTTGAAGTTAATTATGTTTTGCTTAACATAGCTCCAATACATAGGCTTTCTTGTAGCTTTGAGGAGCCATGCTGCAGCCCAAAGCAATTCATCCTGTTCAATTAGGACTATCAAGAACTTGCTGAATGTCAAAACAATTTGAATATTATTAAGCCTTCATACTTACTTTGTATCCATTGTAATCACAATAGAATGGGCACACCCAAGATCCTAAGTGATCATTGTAAGATCCCCTGTATTTATCCGCAAATTCAAAAACCTGAAATTTGTGCAAAAACAATAGCATTATTTTCACCTGTTCGGTAGTAGTAAAAAGGAACACTTTAGTTGTCTTATTAATACTACTTCCTCTGGTTCCGAATATTAGTCGTTATGGCAAAGTGAATATATTTCCAAAAAATTGATGGCTAGTAGCATATTGTTACCTGAACAGCTCTGTTGACAAGCAATTTGGAATACGCGGGATCAGTAGGCTTAAAAACCATGGAGGCAGCAGCTAGAGCAGCAGCAATTTCAGCAGAAACTTCAGAACCAGGAGCCTGTGCAGTAACTGCAAAAGCAGTACGAGGAGTGTCCATATCTTCAGGCCTTTCCCAACAGTTGTGATCGCCCTCCGCGTTACCTACTTGTGCATATACCACGTTGGGAATGTTTGTGGCCTTTAAGAAATAGTCCGTGGACCACCTGATAGCCTCCATGGCATGTTGCAAGTCTGGTCCCATTGAATTTCTGAACTGCTCGACACTCCAAGCCAACATGGTCGTTGTAAAAGCCATTGGAAAGTGGAACTTGACATTGTCACCAGCATCATAGTACCCACCTACCAAATCCACCTGAAAAAGATTCTTGTTTCTTTAATATTTTGGGGCAATATGTATTTGTACTAACAAGATTAAGAGCATGACAGATAGATTATCCTTTCTCCATCCTAGTTTAAGAAAATACAAAAAGCTTCTGAATCAAATGTATATAATGTACCAAAATATCATTTGAATCACGTGTTCTTAAACATGCCAAGTTAATAGAATTAAAGAGTTACTACTAAATATAGGAAGTGACATTTTTTAAACAGACTAAAAAAAAGTAAGATGCGTAAATTGAGATAGAGAGAGTATCATATATTATGTGTACTTACACCCTTGTCAGCTCCATCAAGAAGAGCAGAATCTTTTCTCCAAGTCATGCGCTGGTTAGGGGGTAATTTACCAGACCTTTGTCCCTCGAAGAAGAGAATACTTTTTGTTAGGGCATCGGCATAATTAGGATTAGGAACGTTAATTGCCACAACCGTTGCTATCAAGCATACAAATATTGCTGCTATTATTCTTAGCACTTGACAATTAAGAGATAATTTTCCGCTACGAATCATCTTTCTCAATATTCGTCTTGGACTAGGTACGATGTTTGTTGTTTATTTACCAGAAACTATCATTTAACATTATATATATATACTTGTCCAAAAGAACATCTTCCATCCCTTGAATGCTTTTCCATAAAGATTGGAAAAGCAAGCCTTGGAAATGCAAGTTCATTCTACAAAAGCAGACTAATGATCTCTAATTGAAGTCTATTTCTGTGGGCATAGACATAACAAGTTTTTGAATTCTATTCATATATTAATCACATCGTACACAAACATCGGTATTATAGCGTATCTCAAATGATACGGAAGTATATATGAAGTTACCTTTATGAGCGGGAGGTTGCGGAAAGCAACTTGCCATAGTACTATAGTTTTGACTACTCTAATCAATTTATTGATAATCCAAATAAAGTTTAATTATTCCCGAATAGGATTTGATGCATTGCTTGTTATGCTTGTATATTGTGTATACTAATGGAATGAAAAATTAAAAGGTGAAAATTTCAGATGATTTAACTAGAATATAATATGATTAATTAGAAGGAGAATTTGTTTCAACGGAAAGCATAAAGATATGTAAAATCCAAATAGCCGACTAAAATTTGCGTCAAAAAAATACTTAATAATCAAGAAAGAAAATAGTTTTGTAATAATAGTAATATTTGATTTCAATATAATATATATAAGTGTTGATTAAAATTCAAATAGCCGACGTCCTCCTTTTCAAGGATGGTAAGATCCATTCCCAAATTAAAGTGAAATTCCGAACAAGTTACATTATATTAGCGCTGACTCTAGTTATTGGTTGACTTTCAAGTTTCTTTCTATCTAAGCACCTTTAATTTCATCTTTCCCCAAGCAAATCATTTGTAAGTTTGCCGTATATGTCTTCATTCTTCATATCTCAGTGTCACTAACTGAGATATCTCAGTGTCATATAGTAGGCGTTTCATGATGCGATACTATATCATGATATGAAATTGTGAGATGAAATTAGCGTTTGGACATGTAATTTCATGCTGATTCCATCTTATGATATGAAATCATGAGATGGAATCTCATATTCTCCAAAAATCATGATTTGGGAATTCCATATCATGATTTGAGATTTTTTAAATACAAAAATTGACCCACAATTTATATTTTGTTAAAACAACTCCACATTTATATCTACTAATCATTTATTTCATATGTAAAAAAAATTAATAATCATATCATTACTTTTTAAAATTTATTATTCTCACCAACATAAAATTTATTACTCCCTTCGTTTACTTTTAATTGTCATGGTTTCCTTTTTTAGAGTCAAACGATAAATTTTTTGACTAAATGACAATTTTCACGTGTGTGCCAATATCATAATGGTTCATATCTTGTTTCACTTGTGTACAATTATACATTTTTCAGTGCATTAATTTCGTGCTAAAATCAAACATATTGGAAGTAGTGATTATCAAACATACAACACCAATTTTGTCCTTTTTTCATATTAAATTGCTTTAAACATTTTCATATGTAGCCAAAAGAGAAGTTTTTTTTATTATGAAAAACCGAAAAAGTATTACTCCCTCCGTTCTTACATTTATTCATCAAATCAATTTCTACTTTATCATTTATATTCATCAGATTTAAAGTAATACTCCCTCCTCCCACTTTTAATTGTCATGTCGTGCTTTTCGAAAGTCAATTTCACTAATTTTCAAAGTGAAATTAGATTACATTAATTCAATATTTTAAACAAAAAATTTAGATATTCAAAAACTATACGAAAATTACTATAAATTACAATTTTTTGCATATCAACGAAGTCACAAAGACAAAAACAATAAAAATAGTATCGAATCTGACTGTACCACCATCTTGGAACCAAATCAAGAAACCATATATAAATTTATTTATATTTAGATAAAGTCTAGACCTTTCATAATGAATATAAAAGAGAAGTTAGTTAATCGACATAGATATGAATCTTTTAGCCGGACATAGTCACGGCTTTGATCGGAGAAATACTAAAAGAAGAAATCAAAAGAAAAATATAATAC
>JAJONR010015407.1:0-20366 GCA_029582245.1 Solanum etuberosum
GATCTTTCAAACCAAAAAAGATGAAGCATGAGAATTAGAGTTCTCCTTACACAAAAAATCAAAAACAAAAAGGCATCTAATTTGTGGAAAAACACTTTATATGAATTACATGTCTTATCGCAGTGGTACTACTTTTGTTAGTCCACCATGTGTGAAGTGGGAGATGTTGGATAATTAATTTGTGTCGTAGGTCACTCATATGGATTGACCCGACCCATTTAGATGAGATAAGATAGGAGGAGGTTTCGTAGAGAATTTAAAATACCTATCCAATAAATTGTCACATGTGAAGAACAAGTGCAACGGTTAACGAACAACGGTATTCTCTATTTTGCCTATAAATCGATCTTTCAAACCAAAAAAGATGAAGCATGAGAATTAGAGTTCTCCTTACACAAAAAATCAAAAACAAAAAGGCATCTAATTTGTGGAAAAACACTTTATATGAATTACATGTCTTATCGCAGTGGTACTACTTTTGTTAGTCCACCATGTGTGAAGTGGGAGATGTTGGATAATTAATTTGTGTCGTAGGTCACTCATATGGATTGACCCGACCCATTTAGATGAGATAAGATAGGAGGAGGTTTCGTAGAGAATTTAAAATACCTATCCAATAAATTGTCACATGTGAAGAACAAGTGCAACGGTTAACGAACAACGGTATTCTCTATTTTGCCTATAAATCGATCTTTCAAACCAAAAAAGATGAAGCATGAGAATTAGAGTTCTCCTTACACAAAAAAACAAAAACAAAAAGGCATCTAATTTGTGGAAAAACACTTTGTTTCCTAGTGATTCGAAAGTAGACTTTGAGGTTATTCTTTTGGTAGTAACATCTACAAATTCTGCTACAACTATAAAATACACAATCGTTATTCTTGCTTCTTTAATTCTATTATATGTTTGTATAAAAAAAAATTGATACACCTATTATAAAATTGTTTCTTCTTCGGTAGATATATATTTCTACTAAATCTATACATCAGGAAAAAAAATTGTATTCATCTGTTAGAAAAAATGAAAGAAATATAATCAGACTATATTTTATATACCGGAGAAAAACTGGTAGAACTATTATAATAAAAAAAATGTATTTGTGTATTTATTTTAGAGGTGCTACACTATTCAAATATTGTATTTGTATTTGTGTATTTATTTTAGAGGTGCTCAATACTACTCCCAATAAATATATACTCATGTTCAAATGTATAAAACATACTCTTTTCTTTGTTTTGAGGTAATTACTCAAAATATCCTCTTAAAGGAGGTAATGCTTTGAAGTATCTCTGAACTCATAAACTCATTTAGAAATCAATGTTTCTCTTTCTCAATGTAACAAAGTGATGCATTTGGGACTACTTAGTTCCCTTATACTCTTTCTCAAATCATTTCTCAGACACTTTCTCAAGACTCCTTTTTGCTTTCTCAGAACTCAATTTAAAACAATTACGTTTGTTTAAAAGATTCTCAATAAAAACTTAATGATAGGATTCATGCTGAAAAATAGATACGAACTCAATATACAACAATTCGATAATTAGGAATAGAAAATCAATAATCAAGAACTCAAAACTCAGCATCAACTCATCTCAAGAATGCTCAAATCTAAGGATAGAACCCTAGATTATTCTTTTATTGATTTGAAGTAGATGTAGGGCGTGAGGACGAATGAGTCAAAGACTATGATAACCTTAAATACCTGATTATGAAGACTTTAGAACGGAAAATTTAGTGGAGACTTGATTTATCTTGAGGTTGAAATCTTGGGACTTGATCTTGAGAGAAGAAACTCTTTTATGAAGTTCTCTTGGATGGAAAGTTTCTCTTTGTATCTTGAATTTTTGGCATGGAAGTTTTTAGGGTTCTTGATGGAGAAGAGGAACCCTAGGTGAGTTTTGAGAAAATCTCTAGATACATGAATGTTTAGATCAATTATTTGTGAGAGGAAAACTATTTAGTTGAATGATATACTCAGTTAAAACATTCAAAAATGACTTAGAATAGGGTTAAAAAGCTTGGGAAAGGACCAAAATAACCCTGAAAGTTTTGCATGAAGTTCTTGAAAAATAATTGCAGCAGCCCTTCACGGATGGTTCCATGGCCTGTGAAACACTCCACCATCCGTCATGTCATTCGTGAACTTCGACTGTCTGACAAGGCTTTACTAAAATGGGCATAACATTTTACTTCGAATTCCAAATGGAGAAAAGTTGGTGGCGTTGGAAAGAGGACCCATAGACCTTTAATTTGATAGGTCACGACCACCTAATTCATTATGAGTCTAAAGATATGATCATTTGAAATTTACCTAAGTAGAATCTTATATTCAAACTTAATCGGTAAGGAAGCTTTAATTTCAACTCAACTTTGTGCTAGGGGTTTATTGTCACCTTAATTAGGTTCAAAAACGTCGGGGTATAGGTTTAGGAAGGGTGGGAAAGGACTAAAAATAACCCCTCTTAGAAATTGATAGAAGTCGTCTACAGAAGGCCATTTACGGTCCATACAAAAGTCTACGGACCGTAGACCCTCACGTAGAAAACATGTTGGGTTTTGGATCTCTGAAGTTGGGGCCTACGGATCCTTTATACGGCCCCTAGGAACTTTGACGTGTCGTCCTGCTTGATTGTAGAAATCTTAATAAATGTTTCAGGACTTGGTTTTCATGAGGCCTATCTACGGACTGTAGGAACTTCTATGACCCATAGTCCAGTCCATGAAACTTAGACTTGAGAACCAACTTTCAAGGGCTTGGTTCCACGAACCCATCTACAGATCGTAGACACTTCTATGGGCCATACAAAGCTTCTGTGGCACCTAACTACATAAATTTTCAAGGTCAGATTAATATTTTGGGTCGGGATTTTCAGGATGTTACAATAAGGTGAAAACATCGTAGCACGTGTGTTAAGTGACCAATGGGTTAGTGAAAGAATGATTCCCTGCTTCTTCATTAGGTAAGACCCCGAAAAGTTAAATTAACTTTTCATTGGAATACCCATTGACCTTTTATTGTTTCTTGAAGTTTAAATCAATGTTGCTACTTTAGCATGTCACTAATAACCATGAATGATTCGACAGTGCAGTTGGAACAAATAAACTCAAGTACAAAGGAAAGACGATTAAATTAAAAATAATGTAACTTATTTACACAAGCTGGTTATTACACTAACCATAGAGGTTAGTGTAATAATGCCTCAAGCTTGAGATATTTTGTATACACAAGCTGGTTATTAAAAATAATGCCTCAAGCTGAAGATATTTTATTTACAACTATGTCATAAACCTTGATAATCCATGAATATTAAAGGAATAAAAAAATATTTTTGAGGCGGCATCTGATAAATATACATGAAAAAATGAATAATAGGTATAATTCCAAACTCAACTAACAAGTCAAACTCCTGAATTTGTACTACGTATATAGAAAAAGTGAACTAAGGGTGCTGGAGATTCAACTTCTTATTAACATCTTTAAGACTAAACGTGGTCCAAGTTTTTGTACAGATAGAAGGGATGTGTTAGAAATAGCAACACAGAAATGTTGACATGTATTCAAATGGACACACACAAATCGATCTGGAACTGAAAAATGCATTCTTCTGTGTCAAGCATTTTCAATAAATACTAAAACATGTCCATATATGAAAAAGTTTCTAGCAAGTCTCAACTGTATAGAATGTTCACGAGGTATATTTTTATACCCGTGTTCATATAGAAACCATGTTCGTTTATTTTTTTAATTCAATTCGGACTTGAAAAATCAATTAGACAAAAGACATAAAATGCCTCCTGAACTTGTCAGCTAAACTTAACACTTTAATTGTACAAATAATTCTTTACCTACTACTCTCATTTTAAGTAAATTTAATATCACCTTAAGACTATAATATCACTTCCACAATAGCAAGTGCATTTCACACTCACCATGTCATCGACAAGTCAATAGAAGTCATTGCCACATTAGATCCACGTAAAAAATTATTTAAATTTTGATTTTTTAAAATTGTTTTTTTGTTTCTCTTTTTTATTCACAATTTTAGGAAAAAAAAATTTAGAAAAAATAAGAATTAATTCAAGATTATAAAATAAAATAAAATCTCAAAAAAGAATCAAACTCCACAATTGAAAGATTGATCCAAGATTCTCAAAACCATCTTACAAAAAAATCATTCTATTAAAGACACATTATCAAATAAATAAATAAATAAATAATAACAACTGAAATTTAATTTGAGACGAAGGAACTATAGACTTTTCATTTTTAAAAATTTCAAGTTCATCACAATCAATAAACACTACCATAATTAGTGATCTTAATGCAAGAACAAACTGTAAGATTTTCCATTTTTTACCCAGTTCATCATAACCTTCTCTCATTTATTGATTGAATGTCGATAGAGGTGGGGATATTTCGAAGAAGGACAAAGAAGGTGGTGGGGTTCGAATAAGAAAAAAGGGGCGAGGCAGGTGGTGGATTAGGGCGGCGAGGTTCGAAGAAGGAGAAAGGGAATGGGGGTGGACGGTTTCGAAGGAGGAAGTGGGTTGGGGTTTGAAGAAGAAGGGGGTAGTGCTAGTGGTGACTGAGGGCGGCGGGGGTGGTGGGATGTGAGGAGGAAGAAGTGAAGGAAAATTATTGGCTGAATAAAAAAAGGAGGGCCACTTATTTTTTTTCTCTTTAATTTGTACTATTTACGTGCTCTTATTTTTTATATTTTTTTTTCAACATCAGCTGTTTGGGTGGGATTTAAATTCACTTGAAATGAGATTAAGGAGAGGTGAAAAATTATTTATAAAGTTAAAGTGTGGAAGTTAGTTTAGCGAACAAGTTAAAGGAGGGAGTTTATGTATTTTCTTAATCAATTATGATAAGAAGTAAAGTAATAGGTTAACATATAGGAATAGACATTCTAACAATAGTAAGCAAGAATAAGATGATTATCACTTTCAACTACATGGTTAAACAATTTTTCTGGCAAGATATTAGTATGGATTAATCAAATAGCATAGAGAGTTAAAAAAGAAAAATGAACAAATAGTAGAGAGAATAGAATAAAAAAAATTATTCCATACTAGAACAATTTATGAAGCCAGATTAGTGCCAAAAATATGTACCTTATCTCTTGTTGAATTGTCAAGATTTTGTGAAGTAGCACTAGTTTTCACATCCTTGTGTTTATCGCTGGTGCACCAAATAAAAATAATGAGAATTATTTTGAAACCAAAAAGTGTTTCTGAAACAAGAAATGATGTGAGACTTACTCTTTATCTGGACATTGCTGAGGTTGGTCGCTCACATGTGTGCAACTTTCTTCAAGATTATCATACCTCTCTTTCAAATTGATAATTTCTCCCTCTGCTTCATCAATCTCTTCCTTCATCCATACCACAAACAAAATGATCATATCCACCATACTCAACCAATTTACTACAAGTAACTATATAGTTTAGTACAAACTCACCACTAGAGACATGTTAACTCCAGCTTCTAGAAGTTTTCTTAACTTCATCTCCTTCTCTAGTTGCTCCTCAAGCTGTGCCACCTGCCCATGCCAACAACCGAAACACTAAATGAACAAAACGAATAGACACATCCGTCTTACGTGACATCCTACATGCCAATTTTATGTCCTACGTGAATTATGGATCCGTGTATCTACTTGTTCAATTTTATACAAGTTTAAGTGTCTACTTGTGCACACCCAAAGTTGGAGGGCATAGATACCAATTGAAACCAAGTTAAATGGCATATTTATGTATTTTCCTCAATTTCTCTTTCTTATTTCATTCTGAGCTAATGTGAGATACTAGTCAGGATCGTTGTGCCATTATTTTCAGCGACTAGTAAGGTGCTACCTTACTTTTTGTAGGAGTTGAACATTAACCAACAACATTGAGACAAAATCGTTTCTTCACGGGTCTTGTTCTATTCAATCTATGTTGACCCTCTACCTTCCGCTACATGCCAACCATCAGACTTCGAGTCCAAGGAGGACATTCAACTTCCGGCGAGGTAAGATTTTCCAGTCTTCTCACACTATTTTCTGGCACTTGGGATCATATGACATTCGACAATAACTTCCTTCCCCTGATTTGAAGTTACTTCATCACTTATGTAATATTTTGGTGTTGAAATTCCTTTTATTCATCAAACTGTCGCTCCATATGAATGTCTTTAGTTCTAAAACTTGAATTAAGTGATCATAGTAGAACCCGATTCTTATCAGTACTAATATAGATTCTCTAGAAAAAAAAATGCTCAAAGCACTCTTTCAATTATTTCAGTTGGCCTGATGAAGGTATACTTGACTCCACTAAGTAGAAAAAGTAGTATATACAAAAATTTGGAGGTGCAAGATCTTGAATTATCAATAAAAGGGTTGGTCAAAGGAAATGGTTTCTAAACAAATACTTAACACAAGGAAATAACCAATTATCAAGAACACAGTAGGAGTAAACTCTCAAATAAATTATTTTTAGGGACTGCTTCAGAATTTGTGACTAGAAAATTTTGGTTTCATAATCAGGGTGCTTTACACAATGCTTCAAATCCATTTTACCATGAAACGACGAAACATATCGAGGTTGAATTCCACTTTATTCAAGAGAATCTGTTCTCCACTGGTTATGTAAGATACGAAAGCAATTAGGTGATATATTCACGAAAGCTTTAAATAGAAACTATGCTCAAGTGGATTGTCTTTATGACAAGTTGGGCATGATTTACATTTATGCTCCAACTTAAGGGGGAGTATAGCAGAATGTACATGGACACCTTCTCATGTAATATACATACTACTTTATAGGTAAATATTTACAAGGATTTTTTTTTTCCTTAGGTAGAATCACTTGAACATGTATAAAGACATGCCATTCTTGGAATAATACTAGGAGGAATTCTTCCACTTACTCTTTTACTATTACTATCAAATGATTCGTCCATATTCTTAATTAGTTTGAATTGTTTCTTTTTCCTGGTAATCACTCTAGGCTAAATTCCTGAACTGCATAATAGAATAATATAGAGAATGATGAAAGCATGAACAAATGAAAAATATGTAGCAAGGCCATAGTGTGATGCACGTGGATAATAGTTAAGAAAAAAATAGGAAGTAAAACATTAACTCATCTGCATCCAATGGCACAAGGAGAGAAATAATAAAAGAATGCATACATCCTTCTCAAGTGATAGACGAAGCTCATGCAAAGCATTCTTCCGATTCTCCAAACTTTCTTGCAGAAGGGCGTTCCCCTTTGCCTACAAAGAAGAAATGTGTGATATCAACACCAAAAGGAACAAGTATAAGAATAAGGATCTCAAAAAATATACCTGCTCAGCAATTTGAAATTGCAAATCAGTTTTAGTGACCCCAAGCCTCTGGATTTCAGTCCTAAAAACAGGTCCAAATAAAAAGATACCAAGATGAGAAAATTAGTCATATAATGTAAGGTATTTTCAAAGCAGGGTAAAATATGATAGGACGGAGATTTTCTGTTTGTTCATACTTGTTGTGCTTACTCATATTAGTTTTCGTTCTCTATTTAGTCAAATTTATTTTATAGTTTACCCCATCTTCAATGTAAAAGTTAACTTTTGATAAATTCATCACTTACACATCATCAAGAGGGACATTGATAGATTCCATTGAGAGGTTCTTCTTTGCCTAGACTCAAAGAAAGAAAAGAAAAGAAAAGAAGAGGAATAGTCAAAATAGTGGCAACAACTGAATTACATAATAATACATATATGTGTGAAAGTAGGAGAAAAATAGACTATACAGTTATTTGAATGATACTCACAGGAGAGCGGCCCCATAGAACAGGGCGCCGACTACTTTGTACATCTGTTAACTTTTGGGAAGTAGATGTTTTTGCCAGTTCAGGTCCTAATTGTTCACCACAGTCAGTCCTAGAATCTTGGACTAGAAAACTCTTGCTTCCTTCTAGAGGAATACAAGTATGAGGTGGACTTCTAGGCAAGCTCCTACCCGCTTCACTGTCTGCTTCACGAATCTTGGAACCAGATTTAGATACTTGACAGCTCTGCACCATTAATCTCCTAATTAGGGAATAGTGGACAAAATATGTACCAGACAAAATTTGACATTTCTAGAGATTTTACATTTCCTCTCTAATATTCAACTAACTCCATTAATATCATTGTCCACATGTAGTGCAAATGGTTAACCATCTAGGGTCATGCATGGTGGGATCAATTTCTCTACATCGTCATATCCACCTAAAAGACTAACAAGTTGACAAGTTTTCAAGGAAAAGTCATATATAAGAAAAACACAAGGGGATGGGATGAGTTAAAAGGTCCTTATATCATGAGATAGTAGTGAAGGTAGTAGTCAAGAACCTTGTTACTATCTTCACATTCACCAACCTCACTGGTTGTTGCACTGGACTTGCGACCAATATCATCACCAGTATCAGCATCAGAGCCTTCCTGTGAATCATCCTCATAGCTTTCATCATCATCAGTAAGTTCTTCACTCCCGCTTCCACTATAGTCTGAATCAGAGTATAGCTCAGGTGATACAGAGCCTTCCTGCAAAGAGTTTCAACTGCTACTTGAACAGAAATGGACTGGACTAACACAAAGACAACTTCATCTTCTACAGAATATTCTTCATCTAGATGATTCAAAATTATCACCTCTGATACTCTTTCTGCAATTATTTGGGAATCCACCACATTATACATGATGAGGGGAGGAAATCAATCTGATTGCTTTAGGATAGACATTGCATACTCAAAATATTGCTTATGCTACATTCTTATCAACCAATACTTCATATTCTACGTTTTCATTAGAATATCAAGTCAAGACTCATATACATCTAGATTTATTATACTGAAAAAGGAAATCATATAGAATATTCTACAAGATACCTTAGGATATTATGTATTTAATTATACAATATTCAATGACCTTATTGGTATAGTGTATTAGAACATCACGAGTTGGTTCAGACATCAGTTAGTAGTAATTTAGTCGTATTAGTGTTTCAGTAGTCCATGTTTATTTAGGATACTGCATTAGTTAGTTCAACAATTATTATTTATTTAGATGACTTTAGTTCAGTTCGTTTAGGAGGCGTCCCGTCCACCCCAATTTTGGTCTTTCGCATGTCATCACACTGTTTACCTCATCAATCGTCTGCCAAACTCTCACATAGATAATCAATCCCCATTCCAAAGATTACTTGTAAAATCACCTAATCATAACTCCCTACGGATTTTTGGTTATTTATGCTATCCATGGCTTAAACCATACTCCAAACATAAACTTGAACAAAAATCTACCCCATGTGTCTATCTCGAAATCTCATTATCTCATCACTATCACCAATGTATTGACCTAGTTTATACAAAGGTGTATATAGATGTGCGATTTGATTAGAATAGTTTTCCATTTAAAACATTATTCTCCAACGCTGCCACTATATCAGCTCATCTGGAATGGGTCAAAACCACAATGTCAAGTTCTTCGGACCCCACACCCAAACTTCCCATAGTTACAGATCTGCTCGCTTCATTAGAAATAGAAGTAAGCACAATAATAGATTCCCCATCAACATCTGCTTTTTCTCCAGCCAAGTCTCGGGATAACTCAAACTCACAGTCCTCACCCGACAATGCGGCAGACACAACTTCTCCCTCTTCGGGTAAATTTCTATCTTCCTCATCTTCAATAATTTCCGCTTCCCAGAACCCCTTCTTTATACCTACTACCCAACGTATACCACCATCACACCTCCCTATATATTCTCAAACGCCTATCCCTACAAACACACATAGCAGCTCGTCTCCTCTTCTTGTCTATCACCATAGGAACACCAACCCTCCAACACCCATGGCTCCTCAGCAAGTCTGTCCTCTCCTCGAATTGGAGCTCGCTCCTTCATCTTCTCACTATTCGTCTCCTCCTACCATGCTGTCACTCGATCCCAAAACAACATCATCAAACCCAAACAAATTTTTGATTACCTAGCCAAATTGAACCCCACCATCACACTACTGCTATAAACAAGCACCAAAACATCCTGAGTGGTGTGATGTGATGAAACAAAAATGTGATGCTTTAATTAAAAGTCAGACTTGGGTACCTATTCCTCCCGACACGACTAAAATATTTTATCTTGCAAGTGCCTTTTCAAGATCAAGAGAAATGCACATGGGTCCATCGACAGATACAAAGTGCGCCTGGTTGCGAAAGGTTTTACTCAGAGGTCAAACATTAATTTTCATGCCACATTCAACCCAGTTGTCAAGCCCACCACTATTTGCATCCTCCTCTCTGTGGCACTTCGTCACAACTAATGCCTTCAATTAAGGCAACCCGGACGAGAAAGTGTACATGGCACAACCTCCGGGGTTTACTAGTGATGACAAACCAACACATGTATGTTGTCTGTGAAAGGAAACCTATGTCTTGAAAAAGGCTCATCGGGCGTGGTACAATGCCCTCACAAATTATCTTTCATCCATAGGCTTTGTTAAGACAAACTCAAATGCCTTGCTACTTGTCAGACATGGTGTAGGTGACACGTTGTGCGTCCTTGTCTATGTCGATGATATTATTATCATTGGAAGCAACACTTTCAGTGTCAATCAGGTTATCACTTCCCTTGCTTCAAAGTTCTTTATTAAAGATTAAGGTATTCTTCACTACTTTCTTGGTGTTGAAGTGATACGCAACTATGACGGTTTAATTCTCACCCAAACAAATTATGTGAATGAAATTTGAAATGATTAGCTAATGACCGACTGCAAGAGTGTCAACATGCCAATGAGCCTGTGAGTTACTCATCTTATCTGATGGAACTAACTTGACTGATGCTACACATTACCGCCGAATCTTGGGTAGACTTAATATTTATCTTTCATCAGATTGGACATAGCATATATAGTCAACAAGTTGTCTCAATTCATGCAAGAGCCATCAAACCTTTTATCGGAAGGCTATAAAATGTCTTCTCTGCTACCTGTGTGGTACCATTCAACTCGGCCTACGCGTTACTCTTATTGATGGATTCAATCTACATGTGTACATTGATGCAGATTGGTGTGGGGACATCATTGACAGAGTTTCTACATCTGGTTACATCCTTTTCTTGGTCACAATCCGATTAGTTGGTCCTTAAAGAAGCAAAATATTGTCTCACGCTCCTCCACCGAGTCTTAGTACAAGGCGGTGGCTAGTGACCTTTTTGAAACCTTTTGGGTCACCAATCTCCTAAATGAGGAGTGATTTCTCATCAGTTACCCACGATTTATTGTGACAATCTTGGAGCCACATTCTACAGCAAGAATCATGTCCTCCATAGTCGTGTGAAGTATGTTGCCTTGGACTTTCACTTTGTTCGCCACCATGTCAACATCAAAAGGGTTCGTGTTGTTCATGTCCATGGTGCCGATTAAATAGCCGACACTCTCACCAAGGCACTGCCTAAATTTTCATTTGAGAATAATATGTTCAAGTTAGGCTTTGTTACCCATCACCTAACTTGAGGGGGCATATTAGAATACCACGAGTTAGTTCAGACATCAGTTAGTAGTTTAATCGTATTAGTGTTTTAGTAGTCCATGTTTATTTAGGATACTGCATTAGTTAGTTTAGCAGTTATTATTTATTTAAATTACTTTAGTTCAGTTCTTTTAGTAGTCTTATTATTTTCCATGTAACTCTATCTAATACCTTTCCGCCTTCATTAATAAAGTATTCTATTCCAGCACATATTCAGCCTTTACATAGGGATTTACTACCTACCATATTATACATAATTTCATATCCTAAGACTCCTGCATAAGGAATACCTCCCATACATTATTAATCAAGTCAATTAGAAGTATTTTTTTTAATTCTTAAAAAAGGAAATGAGAAGTATTTTCTATCTTCATATGGTATTAGGACATTTAAAATCTTGGTGGAGACTCAAATAACTTTTTTACTAGCAGGCAATATCGACAATGTGTGTTGTTTGCTAGGTCAATGTTCTTCAATTGTTTACCCTTTTAGTGCCCGATGACCTTCCTCTCTCTGGAAATCGACGCTCTATCTTCGGTCAATTATTCAGCGTGACTCCTTTCTTTAGGACTGTTCAAGCATGTTTAACACTCCATTGTTCGGTGTTTCCACTTTTTATGCAACCAACATCCTTCAAACTTTGAATTTCATGTTCTTGTTATCCTGATTCAAGTTACATTGATAATGTTCTAGAGATTTTGCAAAATCATATCTCTTTTTAATGATTGAGAATGTATTCATTTCTATGTATAGTGAAATCAACATTTTCTTCCGTTGTGTAGTTATCAACTACTCTCCGAAGGAATTAATTCCAACATAGGTTTTTGGTGGTTGTGCACTATTCCAACAAGGATTCGGTGTAAATTTCTATTTCCCAAAATATGAAAATTTAATCCGGTTTCCCACTTTGGGTTTTAGAAGTCATGTTAGAATATCAAGTAGATATATGTAACACCTCATACTTTCAGAGTAGGAGTAAAGTAATTTAAAGGGGTTATATTAGGCCCGAACCATGGGAGATTTATGATGTGCTCATTTATAAAGTCAAGGTCCAAGCTTGTACCAGGTGTACAAAGGATTGGAAAGAACAAAAAATGGAAAATATAGGTCTAGATGTGGTGACAAACATACTGCATGTTGAGTTGCATGAGACGTCTAATAAAGTTGGAAAATTCAAGTTTGGGTGTTGAAAAGAAAAGCAAAATATGGACCGCATGTTGGAAATATAGTCCACATGTTGTACTGTATATTGGAGCCAAAATTAGGTGATAAACCGAGTCTCTGAACTAGATCTATGAATTCAACATACGCTATGTTGGGCATACGGTCCGCATGTTGATCCATTTCAAAAAGCCTAAAATTATAATGGAATTGAAATCTCTGAAGTTTGACTTAGGAGACTAACATACGAACCACATATTGGACATATAATTCGTGTGTTGTGTCGTATGTTGAGGTACAGAATGTGGGGAAAATGTTAGATTTCTGAAGTCTGATATCTGGAACCCATATATCAGTTATATGTGGAATATACAATTCGTATGTTGAACGTTTGTTGGAGGGAAAACTTCTTGGGAGTTGACATGCAGACCACATGTGGCCACCGCTTGTCATATGTCAATATGTCTTTAAATATGTATTTCTGAAAATTTTAATTTTATTTTACTTCTATCGATCTTGAGCTGATTTTCTCTCCTGTCGTCATCCTCCCACACCAAGGTAAGTCCATCCTAATAATTTTCTAGTAACTCCTCGCCTATCTCACGGATTTAAAAGCAAATTCTCTTCTATTTCTAGAATCCCTCCAAGAACTCAAGATTTGGTTAAGGCTTGTTCATTTTCAAGCTAACCCCAAATCTTCTTCTATGTTCATGCATGTGTTAGATAGTCATTGGGGATGAGATTATGTGCTAGAAAAGTGAAGTATCTCATAGTAAACATATCATGAAACCTCAGATTCTTGTTCTTGCTCTAGAAAGAAAAATGGGGAAAGATAATCAAATTGTATACATTAAGTGCATTCTTGTGTTTTAATGATGTTCATGGGCCGTGTTGTGTAGATTATCATTCTGAGGGGTCGTTTGGGACCCATGGAACTACCGGTAGAAAGGAGGCAACGAGGGAAGAAGGCAATCATTGAAAATCAAAATCCTCAATTCTCAAAATGTCATGTTCTTTCCAATTCATTACTTTCATAATCAACGTAACTCTTATGATTCATCTTCGATAAAGATATGTTATTGAACTTTGTATCAACTCGAGCATGATTTAAATTCAAGAACATCCTCTATGTTTGTCGTACTTATATAAAATGATGATACCCAAGTGTCTTCATGTTACCATAATATATACTTCATAAGATTTTATGTATATTTATGTTTACATGACTTTGAAAGGTCTTCCATTTATGCTTATGTTTCATGACTTGACGATAAAGGATATTACAGGCCTAAGAAGTCACATAATTTAATACTTGTGAAAAGTGGCCAAGGAGCCATATACTATTATTATTAAATATTTTGGGAGTATCGTTTAGTTTACTGAGAAGACATTGCTCATGCATCAAGCGACCGAAACTACATATGGAAACATAGAAAAAGGACCATTCTGCTGATTTAGGCCACTCCTTAGGTTCCCCAATTAGGGTTAGATGTTATAGATCCACTACTAGCAAAAATTATGAATATGTCTCATGAGATGGCTTAGCTGATTGAGATTTTACTCCATGTATACACATGGTGGTGTCGGCGACTAGATTAACTCTCACTAAAGTACTTTGAGTTCATTCATGTTTAGTTAAACATAATTTGATGTCAAGTATATTACATATTCCTTATGCACCAGTTATGATGTAATGCCACATTATTGTCTTCGCTTGACTTCTTCTTTCATTATATTTTTTTTGAGAAGGTAACATTGTGTATATTCATTGAACCAGTGCATGGGTTGCACTAAAACCAAATTTACAGCTTGTCAAAAAAGTAAGAAAACTGAATCTGAATCCTAACAAGAACCTAGGATATCTATAATTGATTCAGTGTCCTCTAAATCAATTTGTTTGCACCAGAAGCAAAAAAGCCTGATACAATTTAGTTTGATCTTTTGAAGATCACAACTCTTGCTCTCAAAACATCTAGCATTTCTTTCTTTCCAAACAGTCCACCAAATACAGGCTGGGACAACCTTCCATCTATCTCTATCTGCAACTCCCACCCCTACTTCTCCCCAACTGTATAAAATATGTGTGATTCTGTTAGGCATAGCCCAAGCAAAACCCCTGAGCCTAATGAAAATCCTCCATAGCTGGGATGTTATTCTGCACTGGAGAAACAGATGATTGACTGTCTCAACCTCTTCCCCACATAAATAGCATCTAAAACACATGTAGAACTTCCTTTTCTTGAGATTTTTATTTGTTAAAATTACTTCTCTTTCCAGAAGCCAAGTGAAACATGACACCTCGAAAGTGATTTTAGGTTTCCAAATCTGCTTCCAAGGCCAAAGAGAAGGTTGTTGTCCATCTTGATTTAGCATCTTATATGCAGAGTTTACCTTGAACGTGCCTTTGTTATTTCTGCTCCACCATAATCTATCATGTTCATCCCTTGTTCCTGTAAAAACTTCCAGCCTTCCAAAAAATCAGTCACAGTTTTGATTTCCCAAGCATTGAAAATCCTTTTAAACTGGAAATTCCATCCATGTTGTGTCCAAACCTTAGCTACACTCACTTGTTTATTCACTACCAAGTCATGCATCTCTGGAAAGATACATTTCAAGCTGAAATTGCCCAACCATTTATCCTCCCAAAATGAAATCTTGATGCCATTTCCTACCTTGATGGTCGTATTGATCTTCAAGAGAGGCCACAAGATTCTGATGGACTCCCATAGGCTTACCCCATATGGTGTAAAGGCCTCCTTTGTCATCCACTTGTTCTCCTCTCCATATTTTGCTTGAATTACTTTTCCCCAGTATGGTTGAGGCTCTTGAGAATACCTCTATAACCACTTTAGTCTAAGGGCTATGCTCTGCTTTTTCAAATTCCTTACTTCTATACTCCCATGTTTCTTCCCCTAGAGAACCTTGTTCCACTTGACTAAATGTTTGACACTGGAATCATTTTCCTCAGTCCCTTTCCATAAGAAATCCTTTCTAATTTTATCAAGTCTTTGTATCACCCCGTTAGGAATAGGGAAGATGGACATCATGTAAGTAGGTAAGGCAACCAAAACTGAATTAATGAGAGTAACTCTGCCTCCCAAGGAGATATATTGAGATTTCCATTTGGTAAGCTTTTTCTCACACTTTTCAATCACTGGTTCCAGATGTTCAAAGCCTTTGATTTGGCACCTAAGGGCATGCCCATATAAATGGTAGGCAAAAAACCTACTTCCCCTCCCAAAATCCAAGACAGTTCCTCCATATTAGTGACATTATTAATAGGATACAACTGACTCTTTCTCCGGCTGATATGCAATCCTGAGACTCCTTCAAACAGCACCAAGATTGATCTTAAAACCAATAGTTGTGCCTCATTAGCATCACAACATATTAAGGTGTCATCTGCATACTGTAAATGAGTGACTTCCATGTTTCCATTTGATATGGAGGTTTGAGTTGTGACTACCTCAAAACCCCTGAGACATTAGTTCTCTCTGGCCACCTTTATCATGTTATTTAGGCCCTCCATAACAATGATAAAAAGGAAAAGAGATAGGGGATCTCCCTACCTCAGACCCCTTTGAGCAGGGGAAAAAACCTTCAGGTGCACCATTTATGAGGAATGAGAATCTGACAGTGGAGATGCAATACTTGATCCACTGAATCCACCTCCTTCCGAAACCCATACATGCAAACATCTTCAACAAAAACTTCCAGTTCACATGGTCATATGCCTTTTCTATGTCCAGTTTGCACAAAATTCCTACCTTTCCTTGGGTAATTCTTGAATCTACTACGTTTGCAATTAGAATGGCATCCATTATTTGTCGATTTTAATGAATGCCATCTATTGAGCATCTACTAGCTTGTCAACCACTTTCTTCAGCCTTTCAGTCAACACTTTGGATAACAACTTATATACACTTCCTATGAGGCTGATGGGCCTAAAATCTCTCAGTTCCTTGGAACCATTCTTCTTTGGGATCAGAGCAATGTAGGTGGCATTAAAGCTCTTCTCAAAGATATTGTGAGAATGGAAATTCTTAAATGTATCCATGATATCCTTCTTCAGTACATCCCAACACTTGATAAAAAACCTCATTGTGTAGCCATCTGGACCAGGAGCTTTGTCCATGGCACACATCGTCAGACATGCTAGTACTTCTTGCTCCTCAAACTCCCTTTGTAACAATTCATTTTTCAGCTTCAGTGACCATTTGTTAGTTGCTATGTTATACATAACCTAAGAGTTTTATATAAAGAGCACCTTTTGTTAATTGCTATGTTTTAGGACTGCAACCCTTTATTTATTTACTGTAGTAAATTAGCTTTTGTTTTTCTCAAATAACTTCTTTACCTTGTCTTTAGGAGTTTGTTTATCTTCAGCAGATTTTTTGATGATCTTTAGGTCCATGAAGTTAGTTTTTTATTATACATGTAAGTCTTTTGCAGTGAAATAATATTGTACTTTCGACTAAATTTCTCTCTTCTATCTTGTTCTTCATTGCTTTGTCGTTCTTATCTTTTATTATTTATAAGTTCTCTTTTGTTCTTTTCCTGGGTTTTCACTCAAATTAACAACAATTGATATCAGAGTTTTTTATTCTTGAGGGACCTGTGTGTGTTCATTAATATGTTCCAGTGCATTTCATGGACGGAGAAGCAAGTTTTTCTTTAATGGCACCACCAGCCTTCAATGTAGAAAGTTTTCAATGGAGAAAGTTATCAATCTGGGTAGTTAAGCAGACATATCTAGAAGCTTTGAATCTCTGGAAGGCTGTAGAAGATGATTATGAGATTGTTCCCTTATCAAACAATCCCACGATGGCGCTAATTAAAAATCACAAGGAGAGGAAAACCATGAAATCAAAGCAAAGACATGCTTGTACACTCCAGTTTCATCCATCATCTTTACTTGTATCATGTCTTGGAGTCAGCAAAAGAGGTATGGGGTTATCTCAAGACTGAGTATGAAGGAGATGAAAGGATTCATGGGATGCAAGTGTTGAATTTGGTACGTTAGTTTCAGCTGCAAAGGATGAAGTGAAACCATGAAGGAAAATTCTGACCTACTTCTTAACATAGCAAATCATGTCAAATTGTTGGGTTCCACTTTTAATGATTCAAGGATTGTTGAGAAAATCCTTGTAACAATACCTAAAAGATTTAAGGCTACTGTTACAACCTAATAAAATACTAAGGACTTGTCCAAAATTACACTAGCAGAGCTCTTAAGTGCTTTTCAAGCACAAGAGCAACGACATGTAATGAGACATGAAGGAGCTGTTGAAGGAGCCCTACTAGTCAGACATCAAGATAATGGGAGAAACAAGAAGCATAACAAGAAGATACAAGGAGGAAATAGTGAGAATTTTGCTAAAATCAAGAAGGCTAACTATCCCCCTTATCGGCACTGTGGAAAAAAAGGTCACCCTCATTTCAAATGTTGGAGGCGACCTAACACAAAATGCAACAAGTGTAATCAACAGGAAAACGAAGTTGTAATCTATAAAGCAAAAATCCAGCAGCCTGAAGTTGAAGCTCAAGTTGTTGATCAAGAAGAAGAAGATCAACTCTTTGTTGCAACTTGTTGCACAAGCCTTGATTCAAGTGAAAGTTGGTTAATTGATTGCTCTAACCACATGATGTATGATAAGATGTTGTTCAAAGAGTTGTGGAAAGCTAAGACAAAGAATGTTAGAGCTGGAAATGGTGAGTGTCTTGCCGTAAAAGGCAAGGGCACCATAGGCTCTACCAGTGGCTCTAGAACTAAGTTCATCGCAAATGTTTTGTATGTCCCAGACCTTGATTGAAACCTTCTCAATGTTGGTCAACTAATGGAGAATAAATTCAATATGTTCTTAAAAAGAAAAACTTGTGTGACAGAAGATCCATCAGGCGATAAAATATTTAAGGTCAAAATGGAGGGGAGGTGTTTCCCGCTCAATCTTTTGGAAGAAGAGTAGACAACTTTTCTTATGTCAGACAACTCTATAGAAGTTTAGCATAAAAGAATGGGTCATTTTCATCATCAAGTTATAATGTTCTTCTTGCAAAGAAAGGAACTTGTAAATGATCTACCAAGATTGAAGTGGATAGATTGTCAAGCTTGTTTACTTGGAAATATAAACATGTTTTCCTTTCCCAAAACAACTTGTAGAGCATTAAAAAAGCTTCAGCTCATTCATACAGATTTTTGTGGACTTCACATAACACCATCTTTAATTGGTAGTCTTTACTACATTGCATTTATTGACTACTTGGATTTTTTTCCTTCATAATCAAGTCAGAAGTAGCTGATGTGTTTTGGAATAAGGCAAAGGTGGAAAATCAAAATGGCTGCAAACTTCAGACTTTAAGGTCCGATAGTGGGAAAGAGTACACTTCAAATCAGTTCAAATTATTCTGTGACAAAGCTGGAATAGAACATCAACTAATAGTCCTTTATACTCCACGACAAAATGGAGTCAGTGAGCGGAAAAACAGAACTATAATGGCGATGGCTAGGTGAATGCTACATGAGAAACATCTACCAAAAAGGTTCTGGGCAGAGGCTGCCAACACTGCTATTTTCTTGCAAAACATTCCTTCTAGATCTATGAAGGATAAAACACCATATAAATCATGGTATGGTCATAAACCCCATTGCAATTTTTTAGAACTTTTGGCTGCTTGTGTTTCTCTTATGTACCACAGGCTAAAAGAGATAAGCTTGATAAGAAGGCAAATCCTAGCATGTTTATAGGCTACACTGTTGTCACCAAAGCATATAAGGTATATCAACCTCTAACAGAGAAAATTGTCAGAACTAGAGATGCCCACTTCATTGAGGACCATCACTTGAATTGGGAGAAGCCCAAAAACAACCCACCAGTTGACACTTTATTAGATCTAAAATATCTAGTAGATGATCCTCCTGTTAGAAGCACGAGGTTGATTCTGGTATCTATCAGAGATGCAATACTGCAATTTATGAGCCCGCAAGCTATGAGGAAGCAAAAGAGAGTGAAAAATGGGTGGCTACAATGAAGGAGGAGATGATGATGATAGAAAAAAATAATACCCTGGGAGCTTGTTGAGAAACCTCTAGACAGAAAGATCATTGGTGTAAAATGAGTCTTCTAGACAAAGTTGAATGTTGATGGTTCTATCAACAAACACAAAGTGAGGCCTGTAGTGAAGGGTTATGCTCAGATCTTTGGAGTAGAATACTTAAAACTTTCATACCAGTTGCTCGACTTGACACAATCAGATTGCTACTAGCCAATGTAGCGGGAAAAGGTTGGAAAGTTTATCAACTTGATGTCAAGTCGGCCTTTCTCAATGGTTTTCTCCAGGAGGAGATTTATGTTGAGCAACCAGATGATTTTGTGGTCAAGGGGCAAGATAATAAGGTTTATTTGCTAAAGAAAGCTCTCTATGGTTTAAAGCAAGAACCAAGAGCTTGGTATAGCAAGATTGCCGATCATTTACTAAATTTAGGCTTCAAGAAGAGACTATCTGAGTCTACACTTTATATTATGTGTTCAGATACGGACATATTTATTATTTGTTTGTATGTTGACGATCTCTTTGTCACAAGAAGTAAGGTTTGCCTAATTGAGGAGATGAAGGTCTTTGAAATGACTGACCTTGGACTGATGGTGTACTTTCTTGGAATGGAGAT
>JAJONR010015408.1:0-15302 GCA_029582245.1 Solanum etuberosum
GAAAACTCTAATATTCACTTGTCTACCCTCGCTTCCTCCTTGAAGGCCTAAGAAAGAGTCTATTCATGTACAATTGATTCTCGAACAGTAAAAGCTAACCGCTCAAACAAACTAAAACAATAATTAAAAGAAAAACATGACACTAATAACAAAAAGAATTGTAATCTAAAATTTATAAGCAAAAAAAACATGATTTAACCTTGATTCCCAAGACTTAAACTCGAAAACTCTAATATTCACTTGTCTACCCTCGCTTCCTCCTTGAAGGCCTAAGAAAGAGTCTATTCATGTACAATTGATTCTCGAACAGTAAAAGCTAACCGCTCAAACAAACTAAAACAATAATTAAAAGAAAAACATGACACTAATAACAAAAAGAATTGTAATCTAAAATTTATAAGCAAAAAAAACATGATTTAACCTTGATTCCCAAGACTTAAACTCGAAAACTCTAATATTCACTTGTCTACCCTCGCTTCCTCCTTGAAGGCCTAAGAAAGAGTCTATTCATGTACAATTGATTCTCGAACAGTAAAAGCTAAGACTGATGCCTCTATTCCCTTCTATTCACTTCTTGGCCTTTTCTCATCCTTATCGTAAGGGACTAGAGCGAGCTGATTAAAATATGGCCAAACATACTAGTATTATTAGACAAATACGCTTGCCAATATATAAAAAGGAAATTCCTCCCAAAAATGAGTAGGTCTTAATCTCAACCAAAGTATTCTAAAAAACTTCTTTATTCATTTTTTTGTCACCTTCTTGTTACATAACTCACCTTCAGACAGTATTGTTTTCTTTCATTAATTAATCATATGCACTAATTAAACAACACCCCCTCACCCCCACCCCCCCACACACTTTTGCCTTATCTCTTCTTCTTGTCTTTTCTCTAATCATTTTGCCTTCCTACTAAGACCTCATTTTTCTATCATCACTAAATAGACTAAAAACCAACAAACTCTTCATTCAGAAACTTCTTTTTCTTTTATCTATTTCTGGTGACTGACACTGCAAATTCCCATTTTCCCTTTAGAGGGGTCTCATTCAAACTTTTGAATTCTTTTGGGTATTCAAGAAATCAAAAACTCTGAAGCTTTCTGCCTCTTTATGTGTGAATAAATAAGAGAAACAGAAAATCATCGTACTATTTCAGGTATAACTCATGTTTTCTTTAAGCCTTATTCATTTGTTAGTCTTTTAATTACATAAAAATCCAAACTTTATGTGTTACATGAGTTATCAGATGATTCTTGACACATAAGCTAGCATTCGGCCATAGATTTTAGAGAGTATTTTAAAAAAAATGTATTTTCATATCTATTTGGCCATGAAATTTAATATTTTTGGATTTTTGGGACTTTCGATCTAAAGACTTCAAAATCTATAATCAAACCGGACCTAAAAGATGCATGTTACTTGTGATTTTTTATGAAAGTTTACTTCTTTGTTTCTGTTAAATTATGAAAGTTGTTTGTTTTCTGTCAATTAGTTGATTCCCATGTTTCTTGTTTGCCTATTGTAGTTTGCTATAACTTTCTTGGAAAAAAGTTGTTTTGTTATTGTTACAAATATGGAAATCCAAGATTTCAATCTTCTTGCTTATATTCCTATAATTCTTGCAATTATGTTTCGAGGGGTCTATCGAAAACAGTCTCTACCTGCCCAGATTACACACTTATGTTTTTGGGGTAAATGAGTATCTTCTTTCATAACCTGGACAGTCTGTAAAATAAGGTGAAACTATTATATTATGAGTCACTTTAAAGGGAGATAGTTTAATTTTTATTTAGTGTAATTCACAACTAAATGAGAAATTGACATCTTAACATAAGTTTATTTCCTTCCCAACCCCACCCAACAATTCCATCTTTTATAATCTAGACTTCCTGTATCTGTAAGTTTTCTTTTTCTTGAACTACAATTTTTATTTCATGTTGGAAAGTTATATGAAGTACATGACAAACATTTTGTTAGGTATACAACACTTTTTAAAAAGACAACTTTTTTTGAATTGGATATGAGTATTATCTTGTTTTTTTTTAATATACCACTTTATCTTAGTTTTTGATTTCTGAGTTTCCACTGTTATTCTTTCAGCTGCTTCTTGGATGGACACCCATCATGGCAATAATGGAGTTCTTGATTGGATTTGTGTTCCCTTTATGAAATGACCCTTTTGCCCTTCTCAAATTTCAAGAATGGCCAGAATCCAAAAACTCCAAAACTCTCTCTCAATTCTTGCTGTTTTCTTGTTTTTGAATTTTTTTGTCCAGACATGTAAGTCCTTAACTTCAGAAAGTGAGGCTCTTTTGCATTTCAAAGAGCAGCTTAATGACCCTTTGAAATACTTGGATTCTTGGAAGGACTCAGAATCTCCTTGCAAGTTCTATGGAATTACATGTAATAAAAATACTGGTCTTGTTATCGAAATTTCGCTCGATAATAAGTCGCTTTCTGGGGTGATATCACCTTCAATTTTTTCACTCAAAAGTCTCACTTCTCTTGTGCTACCTTCAAATGCACTATCAGGGAAACTTCCTAGTGAACTTACCAACTGCACCAGTCTCAAAGTCTTGAATGTCACTGAAAATAACATGAACGGAACGATACCTGATTTGTCTAAGTTGACTAACTTAGAAGTGTTGGACTTGTCGATTAACTACTTTTCCGGGGAATTCCCATCTTGGGTTGGAAATATGACTGGTTTGGTTGCACTAGGCCTTGGAGATAATGACTTTGTTGAAGGTAAAATTCCTGAGACTCTTGGGAATTTAAAGAAAGTGTATTGGCTTTACCTGGCAGGTTCAAATTTGACAGGAGAAATCCCGGAATCCATTTTTGAAATGGAGGCACTAGGTACATTGGATATTTCAAGAAATCAGATTTCTGGGAATTTCTCTAAGTCAGTAAACAAGCTGAAAAGTTTATGGAAAATTGAGCTGTTTCAGAATAAGTTGACAGGGGAACTTCCTGTAGAACTGGCTGAGCTCTCTCTTTTGCATGAGTTTGATATCTCTAGCAACCATATGTATGGGAAGCTGCCTGCGGAAATCGGGAACCTGAAGAAGTTAACAGTTTTTCATGTATTCATGAATAACTTCTCTGGTGAAATTCCTCCTGGTTTTGGAGATATGCAGCATCTTAATGCCTTTTCTGTGTACAGGAACAATTTTTCTGGGGCATTTCCAGCAAATCTTGGTCGGTTTTCGCCCCTGAATAGCATAGACATATCTGAAAACAAGTTTACTGGTGGATTCCCAAAGTACTTGTGTCAAAATGGGAACCTGCAGTTTTTGCTAGCTATTGAGAACAGTTTCTCAGGGGAGTTTCCGAGTACTTATTCTTCGTGCAAGCCTTTACAGAGATTGAGGGTCAGTAAGAATCAACTTTCTGGGAAAATTCCTAGTGGTGTATGGGGACTTCCAAATGTATTGATGATGGATTTCAGTGATAACGAATTCAGTGGAACTATGTCTCCGGAAATTGGGGCTGCTACTAGCCTGAATCAGTTGGTATTATCAAATAACAGATTTTCAGGTGAGCTTCCAAAAGAACTTGGGAAACTCACACAATTGGAAAGGCTTTACTTGGATAACAATGACTTCTCGGGCGCAATACCTTCTGAACTTGGTAAACTAAAGCAAATTTCATCTTTGCATTTGGAGAAAAACTCATTCTCGGGGACTATCCCATCAGAATTGGGTGAATTTCCTAGGCTTGCAGACCTGAATCTTGCTTCAAATCTTCTTATAGGTAGCATTCCGAATTCCTTATCAACAATGACCTCTTTGAACTCTCTGAATCTTTCACACAACAGACTCACTGGTACAATACCAACTAGCTTGGACAATCTGAAGCTGTCTTCATTGGATCTCTCAAACAACCAGCTATCAGGAGAGGTATCATTAGATCTTTTAACGCTGGGAGGAGACAAGGCATTAGCTGGTAACAAAGGACTTTGTATCGACCAAAGCATCAGATTCTCGATCAACTCAGGCTTGGGCAGTTGTGGTGGAAAGGCTGCTAAACATAAGTTAAACAAACTAGTTGTGTCTTGCATTGTGTTGCTTTCCTTAGCGGTTCTAATGGGTGGCTTATTGCTCGTCAGTTACCTAAACTACAAGCATAGTCATGAAGTAGACCATGAAGAAAAACTGGAGGAAGCCAAGGGAACAAATGCAAAATGGAAGCTTGAGAGTTTCCACCCTGTGGAATTTGATGCAGATGAAGTTTGTGATTTTGATGAGGACAATTTGATCGGAAGTGGAGGTACAGGAAAAGTTTATCGGTTAGACTTGAAGAAAGGTTGTGGAACAGTAGCTGTGAAGCAGCTGTGGAAAGGGATTGGTGTGAAAGTTTTGACAAGGGAAATGGAAATTTTGGGGAAAATCAGGCACAGAAATATAGTTAAGTTGTATGCCAGTCTAATGAAAGAAGGTTCAAATATCTTGGTTTTTGAGTACATGCCAAATGGTAATCTTTTCGAGGCACTACACCGAGAGATCAAGGCTGGCAAGCCAGAATTAGATTGGTATCAGAGATATAAAGTAGCCCTTGGAGCTGCAAAAGGAATTGCTTATCTGCATCATGATTGTTACCCTCCTATTATTCACAGAGATATCAAATCAACCAACATTCTACTTGATGAGTATTATGAAGCAAAAGTTTCAGATTTCGGGGTTGCAAAAGTTTCAGAAATTTCTTCAAGGGGATCCGAGTTCAGTTGTTTTGCTGGCACTCATGGTTACATGGCGCCTGGTAAGTCTCAACAAAGCCTTAAACTCAGTTACCATTTGTCTCTCCTTGTTACTTTTCATTCTTGAGTTTGCATTTACCTTGCTATATGTTTTCTTGACAGAAATGGCATACACTCTCAGAGTAACCGAAAAGAACGACATTTACAGCTTTGGTGTTGTGCTATTGGAGCTAGTAACTGGAAGAAAACCAATAGAAGAAGCCTATGGAGAAGGAAAAGACTTGGTCTACTGGACCTCAACTCATCTAAATGACAAGGAAAGTATTAACAAAGTTCTTGATCAAAAGGTGGTATCTGAACTTGTTCAGGATGAAATGATCAAAGTGTTGAGAATTGCCACACTTTGTACTACTAAGCTTCCTAATTTGCGTCCCGGCATGAAAGAGGTTGTGAATATGCTCGTCGATGCTGAACCTTTGACGTTTAGGTCTTCAAGCAAATCTGAGAAAAAAGGGAACAATTTTTCTGAGGTCTAGTTTCTCTTTTTTTATTGGTTTTTTCCCTGTTGATAGTTGCTCTGTAGTATAATTCTCAAGTTAGATTTAGGTATCTGATATACATAAATTTATACCATGTGATGTGATATTCCACTCTCTTTATGTAAAAGTTCGAACTGTGTAAGATAAAATGTACTTTTTTCTGCTGTGATTGGAAACTTCAGAAGTTGGATTAATCAGAAATGTGGGTAGTTATGTCCATGATTAAGAGTTCCACATCGGCAAAAATACATTAGATATGTTGAGTATATAAATAAGCAGGCCTTACACTCTAATAACACGTCTTAAAGCCGCATAGGTGTAGACTCAAAGCTAACAATATCACTAGCGAGCTGGGCCTTACACAAAAACTTGTTTTGTTGTAAACTTTGAATCTGATTCAATGAACTACCACATAGATAGTTGGAAGCAAAAATGATATACATAAACATTTCATACATTTGTATAAGAGGGATGGCAACCAACAATGTTACTCTTTTATCTTTTGTGATCCTCCTCGGTATTACATGGTACATTCTGCAGATTTTTCCTGCTCCCTATGACATTACAGTTCCAAATCTTCACTCCTTTGCTTCAAGAAGCTGAGTTAATGCACCATCAATTTGAGCAAATACCTCCTCTTTGGAAACGCTCCCATCCACCTGAAATTAAAATAGCTCAGAGAAGATAGAGAAAGAAGATAGAAGTTTTAACACTGAGAAATGATAAGAGCACGCTCATGCACACGTATGGAAAGAAAGAACATACAGTATCCTTGTTCAGTGAAGAAAAAGAGAAGGGTAGTCCTTGATTAAGTATATTTCCCCCCAGATTGTTTGGTATGAATGTAAAACTCAAAGGATTTGCTCTTCCTTTATCTTATTGAGGAGAGATGAATAATTTTAAGATAAAAGAGGATGTATAGCCCTTTTGCTTTGGCTTCCCTTTGTTTTACAACTGTTGAGAGGAAGGATCAGCCTGGATGAACTGGAAGATAATTTAAATTAATCATTTTGTAACCTACATATTAAACAACATAATTTTATAACCATATCATTGTTCTTTTGCCAATTAGAAAACCAAACTACTTTTTCTTCAAACCATTTCCACCCAGTCCCTTCCACATTGACTTTTATGGACTACATTCCTGTTAACCAAGACCTTGGAAACCATCAAACAACCCAAAAACTATGAATCAAGCATATAAGAATGATTCCACGTTTTGATGGTGAGTGTTTCAATCTGCATTCCCGAGTGAAGCAACTGCACCACATCTGTGGCAAAAAGAATACCTGGAATATAGTATCTTTGTACATTGAGAGAACTGATGCCACGTTTTGATGGTGAGTGTGCAGACGCAGCTTCACCTGTAAATGGTAAATTGAAAAAGAAATAAAACAAAAATGAAGCTGATCACAACATAAATTTATGGTGTTATAGAAACCTATACTTAAGTCAGTTATCTACAAGGAGACTTGAGTAAGCAAGGGAAACGGACAGCAAGAATGATAAAGGAAATAGCTAAAAGAATGATTTAGTTGAAGATGGAAATTTCGAGACCTGCAACAAAATTTCCAGGAGGAGAATAGATTAAAATGGTTTGATTAGAAGGTCAAGAAATGATCAATGGGACAAACAGTATGCTTCCACCAAATAAGAATTAAACAAGTTTATGTGAAATAAAAGCTTCATACAAAGGGAAAAGCCCTACAGAAGTTGTAGCAACAATAATGTACGCATTTCATGCATTAACATGCCTTTTCTTCTGTATCATCAAAGCGCTGGGTAAGCCTTGCAGCGATTTCATCGGTCTCTGGCAGAGAATACTTCAAATGGTATATTCTCCCAGTTACAGGATCTAGTCTACGGCCAACCACTCTCTCAACAAGTATCTCTTCAGGTACCTATCATTTACAATATAACGTATTCATGTTAAAAGTTAAAACATTGGTTGATGACTCAATGAAGGTGCATTTATTCTGAAACCTCTTGCAGTTTGTTATACTACAAGTGAAACAAAAAGAATCAGAAAAACTACTCATATTTAAAAAAAAAATCTTGGTTATTTGTAAGTTGTAATCTTGGTACTAACGAATCACAGTATTCAGTCAAGCCCACTAAACCTCCAACTGACAAAAAAAGTATTAGCTTTTGGTCCCTCAACTAATAAATTCCATAAAAGTACAACTATTAAACCATACAACTATTCACCTTTTAGGCTAAGAAAGTTATTTTGATATTTTTTTGTATTTTAAGGAAGTAATCTGATTAATGTAGGGAAATATGCTAAAGGAGGAACCAAAAGCGCACAGTTCTCTCAATTGAAGGCTATATATGCTTAGTCGGATTACCTTGACTAAAATTAGATTTTACACAGACCAAAAACACAATTATCCCGCTAAAAGATTTTTCAGGTAAATTATGAATGCATGATGCTCTATGTCGATCCTTTTCATCCTCTAAGGCTTTAACTAGAAAGAGATTGATAACTCAATCAGGGATATCAATAGCAGAACCTCACTTCCAGAAGAATGAAGAGGTCTGGCTGGAACTCTTTGAGAGCTACTGCTTGAGACAAGCTCCGAGGATATCCATCTAAAAGCCAACCCTTTTCTTGAGAGTCTGGACGCATCAACCGCTCTTTGACCATCTGAAACAAGGAATCACCGAATTACATATGAATACAGCACTGTTTCTAATGACCTCTTTCAACCTTTAAAATAGCATGCTAACAAAAGCAGGAACCAGTTTGCCAGGTAAACCTACCGTTACAACTATCTCGTTTGGTACCAATTGTCCTTTGTCCATATACTCCTTTGCTCTCCTCCCATTTTCAGTGCCTGCAGCAATTTCAGCCCTCAATAAATCTCCAGCAGCAATATGCACCAAACCGTACTGCATATATGAGCTCAATGGAATTCAATTTATTACTTTTCACAGGGTAATACATAACAAGGAAAATGGGTAATTAAGGTAGCAACTAACATCGACTGCAACTAGAGACATTTATTGAAATGGAACATCAAATGCTACTAGCAACGTACCTTTTTACAAGTACATCCTAAACAAGGAAAGGGATAAGGAGCATGGAAATCAAACTAAAGCTGAATTAATCAAGAAATGTGAAGAATGTGAGTTCAAGTAGCAGGGACTTGCTAATAATTAAGATAGAGTTGATTATAGTATGGCCAATTTCGGCTGAAGGAAATGTTACAAACCGACCAATGAGAATTAGAGGAAACCAGATGAGAATTCATAATAAACAAGATAAAGAGACTAGGGAACAAGGTACCAGTGATTTTTAAGAGAATACACATAGGAGACGTTCGTGTTATGCTAGGGAAATAACATAAATATGTGGAACAGCTGAACAGATGCTAGTAAGATGCTTTTCAAGCCAAATCTGGTAACTGGACAATTTTTACATGATGATCTTAGTTTACAAGAGTGCAGAGAAATCTGATAATTCTGCTTTTTTAGGCTGTGGTAAAAGAGGTGTATCACCCCGCAACTTATACCAGATATACAACATGGGATAGCTAATACTGATATTAACCATGCTGGTATTTTCAATCAGTGTATAACAATCCCCACATACTAGTTCTTGTATACCCAGTCTATGAACCAAATGGAGCAAGGGTCAAGTCATAAGAGGTCCTGGATAGAATGATACCAGTAATATGGTAAAAAACTGGTCCTCAAATTTAGAAACACCCATGGTCAGAAGTCATGAATGGAAGTATACCTCTATATTGTATAACCTGGTCTATAACACAAATATTAGTGGAAATTGGGATGATTTATATTAGTAGATAAACTTTCAAGAACAGAGATGTCATATTCAGAAATATAAAACTAAAATCCCAATGGATCATCATCCATTCCAAAAAGAGAAACCTACATAGAACAGCATAAAGATATTTCAAACATAAAAGATCATAACAACCAACTTGTCCCTATGAAGGAAAAAAAAGAACCATTACCTTCTTGGTAATGAGCTCGCATTGCGTTCCTTTACCAGAAGCAGGAGCTCCTGATATCATTACCCTCAAAGGTTCTTGCTTTTTCGCAGACCCCACAACCTAAATCACCAAAATACAATTCAATCACTAATCAAGATTCCCTTCTTGGCTAACACTCAGCCACTACACAAAGCTATACCAAAAAAACAATCAATCAACTACATCTCAGTCCCAAACTAAAGGCCAACTCTTTCGGGTCATCTCATTCGATTGAGCATGAAATTTATTGTAAAGCAGCACCTGCATAGTAGAACTCTTCAATATACATTTATGTTAAATTACAACCTATTACTAATTTCAAATTCTGGGCTCACTTTTCTAAACTCAAAATTGAACGTAAAGATCAAAAGGGTATCAAAAGAATTGCAAGACGTACCAAGAAACTGGGACAATCCGGTGATTGGGTTTTCCGGTGTTGAGTTTGGAGAAGGGTATGATTGGAATAAAGTGATTTTTTTTTAGAAAATGGCAACTGGGAAGTAAAGGGGGGCTGAAGAGAAGAAGAAATTGGTGATGAGTAAGGTTTGTTAGGCTTTGAAGAGACTGTTGAGAAGCTCAATGAACAGCACGAAGCCATGGCGCTTCTGCTCCGTGCTTATTAGAGAGCTCTGTGTGTGTTGTATTTGTACAATTTGGGGACATTTTTAGGGGAAGTTTGGTAGCTAGTTAGGGGAAATTTGGTACACTTAATTAGTTATATAAGATATTATTTCGCATATTGGTAAAATAATAACTACCTACTCTCGTAACTTATACATATTTTAATTATGCGTGTTTTTATATTACAAATTAAATATTAATTTTGTCTAATAATAACTTACCAAACATAGTATCGCTTACTCATAGCTCATCTCAAACCCAACTACTTTAACGACCCCTTAAGAATTAGTATACGTAACTCTTAACAAATTTAAGAAGGTGGGAGTGACCTCTAGACGGACAATATGAGAGAAGTGAGACTAAGATAATTTCGGCATGTGAAGAGAAGGTGTGATGATGCCTCAGTGAGGAAGCGCGAGAGGTTGGTTATAAGGTGTATGCGGAGGGGTAGAAGGTAGGTTGAATTTTTTTTTGGAGAGAGGTGCTTAAACAAGAAATGGTGTATCTTCATAGTACCGAGGACATAACTCTAGATAGGAAGGAGTGGAGGTTGCATATTAGGGTAGAAGGTTAGTAGGGATAGAGTTTGTCTTGTCTTGTGAAGGTTGTTGCGTAGTACTAGTTGTACCCTTGTAGATCTTGTCATATGTTGTTTATTATGTTTCGATTATCAAGCTATTTTGCTGATGTTATTGTTTCTTCCTTGTAAACTTTACAATGTTTTTCTTATTAACTGCTATGTTTTCTTCTTCTTGTACTTTGTTTGATGCACTTGAGCCGAAAGACTTTCTAAATGGTAAGGTTTGCATACACTTTATCATTCCAAACCTTACTTAGTGGTATACCTCATTGGGTATGTTGTTGTTGTGACTCTTAACAAATTTATAGTTAACGTAAATTATTTATTTATTAGTTTCAAATTTCTTAAATATAAGAATAAAAATCTTTTGTAAAAAACGTAAAATTTACATACAATACAACAAAGTTGAATTTCAAGTTAGGGCTACTGAAATTTTGAATCGAAAAACTATTATTGATTTATCTGTAATGAGTCATTGATTTAGTAGATTTTTGAATGGTTCTGATTTTTTTAAATATAGATCAGCGATTTTTAACAGTTTGGGGTTTTCTTAATGGGTTAACTGATAACCCGATAGTAAATTAGTAAACTATATTTATATCATTCCGTACATAAAGTTAGAGGTGTGCATCGGTCGGTTCGGTTCGGTTCGATTTTATGTATTATCGGTTCGGTTTATCAGTTTTTAAATATGCTAAACCAATAAGATATTCTTTATTGGTTTTTAGTTTATCGATTTTTGGTCATTAACGGTTCGGTTTTCGATTTACCCAATAAGAAAATGTTCATAAAATAAATATATGATTTCTCACTTCTCTAACAATTTGGCACAATATAGTAAGACAAGCAAATCAGTTGTAAATGCTTTGACATAGTGAAACAAGAAATATAATGAGAAATTGCATCAATAAGAGTAGATGTAGTACGAAGGCTACAATAACATGTTACATTCAAAACATAATATGGAATTTCTGATGTGAAGTAGAAGTACTATGACATGTGAAGTGTGTATACCATAGTATAGAGTACTGATATAGTGTCTAGTAATTTTAAATTATTAATATTAATGTTTATGAAGGGTATAGTAGTAACTTACTATCGTCTTAATGGGCTATCGGTTTACCCAATAACACAATACTAAAAATCGATACCAAACCGATAACCCAATAATATTTTTAATAAAACCATTAAAAAGTCGTTAACCCAATAACCCAGTAGCAATGACCCAATAACATTTTTTTCGGTTTGATTTATTGGTCGATTTGATTTTTGCACACCCCTACATAAAGTCCTTGACATAGAGTAAGTTTATTTCTAACGGTCTCAAAACTCTCGATTATTCTAAAAGGTGTCAGTGTTTGCTTTTGAGCAAGATGCAATTTTCCACTCATATGCATGGTATTTTAGTTTGACACCTTATTTCTAAATATTTTTTTTATAAAAAAGAAACTTGTGTAAAAAATCTTAATGGTTAAATCGATAACGATCAATAATCGATAAACCAATATCTATAATGAATTAACATTTCTACATATCAATTATTGATAAACTTCAAAATCGAACCGAATCAATCGATACACAACCCTATTTCAAGCCAACAGACACAAAATTCTCAAAAGAAAAAAAAGAACTTCATATGTGGGTTAATGAGGTAGATTATCTGTCCTTTATTTTCGTCAAATCAATTCATTAGATATATTATCTAGAACTGCAAATTAAAAAGAATACTAGGTCAACCTGATTTTATTTTATACAATATGAATATTTGAAATGGTAACTTGTACTATATTGATATTAATAAAATAAATTGAAGTTTTAAAACAACAAGCACCAGTGGTCTAGTGGTAGAATAGTACCCTGCCACGGTACAGACCCGGGTTCGATTCCCGGCTGGTGCAACATTTGAGTGCTATGATGATTAAATGCGCAATTGGTGAGATTTGGGTCTCTACCTAGTCGCGTGATATATTAGACGATAAAATGTCGCATCTGAGTCTCAATTTTTCCCCCCTTTTTGCTTAGTTTCTTTCTTAAATATGTCTAACTAATTAGTGAATTCATATTACATGTTTTCTTTTGGCAGCTCAATCCTCACGGTAATAATTATGCCAATTCTGCCTAAAAATCTCTTCAGGTGATCAAGGGGGCTCCCTTTTTCATTTTCCCCCCTTTTTGCTTAACTTCTTTCTTAAATTTGTCTAACTAATTAGTGAATTCATATTACATGTTTTCTTTTGTCCCCAATAACTGATAATGTTGTGCTAACTCATGAATTTCTACATTTGCTCAAAACCAAAAGAAGAGGAAAAGAGAAATTTATGGCTATGAAACTCGATATGTCTAAAGCATACTATAGAGTAGAATGAATTTTTGTTAAAGAGAGGCTTTTAAAAATGGATTTTTATCAAATTTGTGGCCTGGATTATGGAATGTGTCACTTCTACAACATATCGATTCAATATAAATGGAGAAATTACGGGAAGGGTTAAACCAACAAGGGGTCTAAGACAAGGTGACTCATTATCACCTTACTTGTTCTAAATTTGTGCTGAAGGTCTATCAACACTTCTTAAAAAAGTTGAGGAATAAGTTTAAATAGAAATGGTCCTACTATTTCACATGTACTCTTTGCTGATGATTCCTTAATTTTCTGTTCTGCCAATAATCCATTGATTTTCTGTTCTGCCAATAAGTTTAAATAGAAAAGACCCTTACATTACTAATTCCATTGATTTTAAACCTCATAGAATTACTGCTCCTGAAAATTTAGATCTAAAAGTGCTTAACTTTATAAGTGGTGAATTCGAGACTTGGAAGATGGATGAATTGAATAGATTTTTTTTGCTTAAATGATATTGATAATATTTTGACTATTTCTTTATCTACTACATGCTATAGGGATAAAGTAATTTGACACTTTACAAAATCGGGTACTTATGAGGTAAGATTGAGTTATCACCTTGCAAAAAAATTAAGCATGATGAGGGATGCTAGGGGTAATATTGTTCAATCTAATAATCATGTTTTTTCAAAAGTTTTTTTGGGAATTTTTATGGGCAATGAAAATAAAAAAATAAACATAAACATTTTCTAAGAAGATGTGTGCTTAATATCTTACGGGGAAACAATATTATTAAGAAACGACTAAATCATGTCAATAGTGTTTGTAAAAGATGTGGTTTAGAAGATGAGACTATGGAACACATGCTTTTCAAGTGTCAGGATTCTCAAATAACTTGGAAAATGAGCCCTATTAACTGGAATGATTACTGACTTTTCTTTGTGGTGGAATGATAAGATTAATATGGCAAAAAAATGTCCCAATTTTGCTAGTGTTTTGAATTTGATGGTGATGTTTATGTGGCATATTTGGAAGTCTAGGAATTCTTGGAGTTTAAATAACGAATTAACCCGACCCTCCAGACATAGTGGCAAAAGCTTTATTTGAATATAATGAATATCTTGAAGGGTTTAGGGGTTTAGGGTTTAGGCTTGCAAATTCTTCAAATGCAAATTTCAAGAGAAATCGGACTATAAAGTAAGAGTTCCCGAAGATAGGATCTATTTGTTTGTTGATGTAGGGTTACATGTTGAATCAAATAAGGCAAGCATTGGTTTGGTTGCTATGGATAGCAAGGGCGTTTTGCTTCATGCACTACTACAAAACATATTTTTGGCGGTAATTATTTAGCGGCAATTAATCAATTACCACTAATTAAGTCTTTAAGCTAAAATATTAGCGGCATATGAACAATAGCCGCTAAATGATATCTCTTTAGTGGCAGTAAACATAATTTTGCAGTAAAAGGTGTAGCCTAATCTGTGTATATAAACAACACCACTGGTTACAATAAACTTTGCAGAAACACGAAGTTACCAAAGTTTGTTGAACCAGTGAAAAAATAGAATAACAGAAATTAATTCTCAAACTAAAATCTGAACAACGTACCAGAATCTGGAAAATTAAGACAGAATGAAGATCAAGCCCACTGAATGCACAGTGTCCCCTTAAGGAAATTATTCCCCTCTAGTATCCGAGGTTTGATTTGAAATATGTCCTCCCAGGATAGAATGATCTCAATCACCAGTGTATTGATACCCAAAACGCTGGTGTCAGCGAACCACTCAACAACAGTAAAGTATACGAAAATATTTGTGCAGATAAAGAAGAAGAAATCAGAAGTTTCAGTCAGTAAAAAATCTGAAGAATCACTGATATTTATAGGCAAGAGGAATTGTTTCCGAAAGGTTGCAACCTTTCAGAAATCAAACGACCATTTATGAAAGTTTGCAACCTTTCAAACGGTCATGGCTGTTCCTGAAAGTTGCAACCTTTCAGAACAGTCATCTCCTACGGCGGGAAATTTAAATTAAAACGGGAAAGAGTTTTAAATAAAACGGGTCGCGCGGATCATTTTCCAAAGCCAAAGCCGAAGCCGAAGCCGAAGCCGAGGCCGAGGCCGAGCGAGAGACGACGACGGCGCGAGGGGGGTCCCTCTTTCCAACCCTTTTAACAACTAATATAAATGTTTTTCTATATAAACACTTCTATTTTTCTTTCCACCACCAATGAGGGAGAAATGCCTTTTCTTAAAGCATAAGAGAATCTTTTTCAATTCTTCTTTTCATCTTCCTCCATTTCCCATTAACTCTTGCTATACCCAACAATCCCCCACATTAATGGGGAATGGTCATAACATAAAGGAATGCACTGACGAGTGTGTACTTTACAAGCAAGGATCAATTGCATCTGGATAAGTAGGTTTCCCCTTGGACTTTCCGTAGTGAACATATGTCGGATATACTCGGTCAATCGATAGATGCGATATCTTTGAACCGTCGAGCTTTGGTGTATACCTAGACAA